>WYDF02280118.1:0-17191 GCA_009867245.2 Adranes taylori | reverse complement strand
ACGTTTGCTGAGTTGTTTTTTTCAATAAAACCTGATGTCCAACTACCGATGATTTTTATTTGATATTATATACAACTCGACAAGAACAATTTAATTAATTACACAGTGTAATATGGTCATTTTTCGTAAAAACACTTCACATTTTTGAGGTTTGAACTGAATTTTGTGTAATTCTATTCTACACAAAATTCAAAATCTAAAACACAAAATCTAATTCTACATAGTTCTTTAACAATTCAACCTTGAATACATATTTTTTGCTGTCCCTTTCTACTTTCTTTCACACCATAATTTAGATGTATCTCGATTGGTCTCTTTCTCATGTATATATTCATTCTCGCAATTATCTCATCATTTTCTCTCTTTTCCACAATTCTGACACATTATATTATATACGTTTATACTATCTCCCTATATTTTCTCTCAAACTTGGAGATATGCTAATTTCTTCCATTTTGTTCTAAAACCTGTTTCTTATAATCTCTCGTAGACTTGAAGTTAGTAAATACATCTCATTTATTATCGTTATTCCACTATCTATTCATTTTATTTCCTCTTTTAAACAAGACTATAATTTAGTTCTACTTCCATTCGTCTCTTATCCTTTCCTAGCACACTGTCAGTCTTTCCTCTTATTATTAAGATCAAACTTGTAGATTAGAGTTTAAACAAACTTCCGCGGAATATAATACGCGAATAAAAAATACAATTATTGCTGAAATCTGAAATAGATTTCTTTTTCTTATACCTTTGCTGCACACGTAGTCTAATGCCGTCATGATCCTTTTGGAACAAATGCATATTAACTCCCACCTCCTCATCAAACTTTCGACTCCGATCGAGATCACACAGCGATTTTATTGATTTGGGAATTAATGATTTATTTTTATAGCTTTGAAAATAATAATAGTTACAATTTTCAAGATACAAGAACGTATGTAATTGACAATATCTTTCGTTATATAGCTTGGTATATAAATAGATAAATATGTGATAGCATAGTGTAATATAAAATCGTGTTTTGAGATCTACCAACATATTATGATGTGTAGCATTGAGAAACTGGCAGAAACATGCGGAACACTTTTTGATATGCAGTTACTAAGTATATATATATATACATATAATGTGAGACCCTTATTTTAGTTGAAACTTTATATGAATCTTAATATGGGAGATGCATTCGAATTTTTAAAACATAAACTGCCGTTAAAAATAAAATATTTTCATATGGGTGATAATAATATTTAGCATATCCTTTAAAGTCCTTAGACATACACTTTTTATGCCAATACGATATTTCCTGTAAGAATAATATGTCAGCCTTAAGTATTCTAATTTCCTTTTTGTTTTGTGTGTAATTATGGAAAAATTATATAATTTTTTGTGCTTTTTATATACTTGATAGGTCAGACATTGTTGTTAAACATCGCGGGAAGTAAAACAAAGAAAAGACCACATACAAAATAAATGAAAATTAATAATTTATAATAGGATTTGTCATTTTTATAATAAATCTAATACAGTAATGATAGTGGTTCCCTTGTGTGATTAAAAGATAAATTATAATAATTAGATTTCATATAGTTTCAATTAGCATTCCATAGTCTCTTTTTGTAAAGGGCGTCAGAACCCTATGGGCCCAGAAGTAGAAATAGAAAATTATTTTCCACACTATTAAGACAATCCCATTTGAACGTTTCAAAATTATATCAAAATCTGTGAATCGGTGCGAATGTCAAAGCAGTTTCTGATATATTACAGAATTTTACACTTTACAAAATCATGAAAGCTGTGTGTTGAAGGACTCTACAAACTTAATTTAAATGAGAATCAATAAGACATTTTATCGCTCAAAAACATACTTATAAGCGTGAAAAAGCTTTTCAATTTATATTTATCTCATATAACTATTATTGTTCTTTTTTTCGTAATTTTAACACTATGATCGGTTGTACACATAAAAACTATAATCTTCAACTGTGTTCACCTTTGTAATATTATCAGTTACAATATCAATAAATAGTGGATAAATAAATTTTTGTTCTAATTACATACTATATTGTTTTCACTAAACGATAAAATAAAATTTTCTTAATTAGATGTGAACCTAGTGATTTTTTTATACATATAAAAGTAATATACTTTAAATTATGTAGAATAGAAGTTCGTCGGAATAGTACTATTTACTTCTTATAATCCTTTATTGCCAAATAAATATAACACATTACAACTATTTATTAATGTAAGGTTCTCCCTCACCGCTTACTTCTGGTGGATTATTTAAATCTCCAATAATTTGAATGCTGTTTATCCTTAGAAATGTTTGTGGAATCCGATAAACTAAAACAAGGAATAAAGACTACTTAAAATAACGACATTGTCTGTTAATTCTGGGATAGTATTATGCATGTTAACCATGCTTACACAATTGCGAATGGAAATGCATGTGTGAATAGTAATAATAATAATACTTTATTTAACGGAACCCATTACAAATAAATTTTAAACTAAATATTCAGTACACTAATTTCAACAATTGACACATATGTGTGCTATAATCCTAATAATTACTTGGATATTAGTGGTGTGTTGTTTACTTCTTGTAATAGTTATACATTGCGTTAATTGAGGTAATTTTAGTATTAAAAGCAATGATTGCTGAAGCATATTAAACGCAGTTATTCTGTCCTTTTAAGTAAGGCAATGTATACTAAACCTAAAACTAATAATACCGCAAGCGAATCAGTCGAGCTATTTACTTGGCGAAACATAGTCACTTAAAAATTAGCATATACTGTTAAAAACTATTGTGGAATTCAATCAACATAACAACGATATCTCAAAGATAGGGAGTGTTATGGACAAATCCAACAGTAATGCTATAAATTGTGACATATGCAAACTTGCTATAAAATCCAAATCTCAATATTCGATCAAATGTAACACGTGCAATAATTGGATTCATCAAAAGTGCAGCGGACTGACCATTGTTAAGTTGACAGACATTGGTGATAATGTCCAACTATGGGACTGCAACGCTTGCTCAGGCTCGGTGTCTGTTGACGAATTAAATTCAACCATCAGAAGTCCGGACGTTTATTCAACTCGTAATAATAAATCCTCTCAGAATATCACTAACGAGGACCTAATGAATAAACTTATTAGTATCGAGCATATATACAATCAGGCCCTCAATACCATACAGAGCTCCGACAAGAGCATTCGGAGCAGAAAATATGAAATAGGGAGCAGAATACCATAGAAAATAATAAGCTCCGACCTTGACCAGTTTTCGCAGATTGTTAACACCAAATGCATTATTAATGAAGTATATGCTTACGATGAAGTGATTATACAGTTTCCAGAGCCTGCAATATCATTGTTCACAAGGCTGAGGAATCACTAGCTGATACAGTCGAAGACCGAGTGGCACTCAATATAACAATCATGCGTAACATAATTAGTCTAGATTGAAATTAATACCAATGCAATATCCAGAATAACAAGATTACGGAAAAAACTGCTGAAACACCTAGCCATTAAAGGTTACACTGACATCTCATGATATTGTCAAGTCAGTCCTGAAAGAGAAACGTAAACTACAGAACGAAATCAAAATCTCCTCTGATAGAACCGCAATACAAAGAGCAGATTTGAAAAAAGCGTTAGAGGAGTTGAAGGAAAGGAAAAGACATGATGACCATAATTGGATAATAAATACCAGAATTGGATTCCTCGAGTGATAAGAAATACTAGATTGTAGGAAAAGTAAGGGACGGTCCATTACATTTATAGTACCAAAATGTGGGAGGGACTAGAACTAAGCTAGCTAAATTATAACAAGCTGTCTGCAGCTCCGATTACGATTTTATTGTTCTAATTGAAACTTGGGTATCTCTGGATATCGCAGATAGTGAATTTGGATTCCAATGTTTACAACATTTTTCGCAATGATAGAAATCTCTGTACAAACCTGAAATCCACGGATGGAGGAGATCACATTGCAATCATTGTATCACATTGATCACATTGTAATTCCAAGCTTGTCATTGGTGGAGTGTATATACCACCCGCGTCAAATAAATTTATTTATCAAAGTATTTATCAAACGATGATCTGGGTGTGGTAGTAAATAGTTCTAAAGACTGTCACAGTAATTCTACCGGCGAGTGATATGGCTTCTTTAACTTCAAACAAGTGATCTTTATTCCTAATGATAGAGGCATTTTCCTAGATGTAGTATTTAACAATATCGACGGCATCAAATGCATCTCCATCCTATATCATACATCAATTTATCCAAGATCTTGGAAAAACACGATTGGTTATACACACTTCTATAGTTCATTATATTATTTCTATCTCCAGTTTTATCTTATTTCTATCACCAAAAAACTTCTTTTCCACCTATTTGGAAATAATCCTTCTTGTAATGATTTATTGAATAATAAATATAATTGAGTACATATGGTATATATACACATTGCTTATAAAATAAGGCCGGAATTCCATCCGATCCATAATTCTTATCATATTTTAATTTTTGTATAGACTCTATAACTTGAATAATACTGAATACCAGACACTCAATGGTTTCATAACCCGGCTAAGAACATTTTGAGGCCAACTGATTACCTCTTATTTTTGGTTGTGCCATCGAATACTTTATTGATGTATCAAATGATCTAGATATAAGTGGTTATTAATATGTACCTGTGCAATAGTATTATTGATTTACAATGTTCATGTAAGTATCGATTGAATTATCAAGAAACCTACTACTAGTACATGATTAAGTAACAACATGAGTATTTTAAATACTTACAATGAGTACGCATATAATTTTTCCTCCTCTTTTTCTTGAAATTTGTTTTAGTATGCGACAGACTCTTCTCGATGACTGTAGCGTGAATGGAAGCTAAGCCTTCTTGAACAAGAGGTCTTCCAATTAATGTAAAATCTGATGCCCCTAATACCAAGACCTAATAAGAAACGTTTATAATAATAATAATTGAAGACATAATTTGCTAAAAGAGCTAAGTGCCAAAACTTCAATTTTGAGTTGTGTATATTTAGAGGTTGTATGGACTGATGGACATGTATGGTTAAGGGAGCTAAGATCCCAATCCATTACAACGTGGCTAAACATCTAACGCAACACAGGTGCGCCATAAGAGCCGTAGCTGCGATAATAATAAATTTTGATAATATAAATATCAAATAAGACTAGGAGCAAAACTTAGCTCAATTAAGCCTTTTAAGTCAGTCATATTAGTGTTTTTTTTACAGCAATATTTAAATTGGAATATCAATAAATATAGTCATTAGTCAGTAATAGAGCACAAAACTCTAACTTGATGTTGTACCTTATCTAAACTAATTTTATCTCCTACATCAGGGGGCCAATAACCTTCTATAACGATCACATCACCTTCCGTTATTTTAAACTGTTTTCCTGTTACTTGAACCACAGCGAACAATCTGCCATGTTCACATTGAACAATTTGATTCTTGATCTTTTCAAGTACGTCTACAATGATGAAGTTAAAATTATATTTCGTTCATATTTCTTTTATAAATACCTCGCTGTAATAGTTTATGTTCATTAGAGTCTACTATTTCGTAAGGAGTTGGTTGATTTTGATACAACTGGATTCTGTTTAAAATATTAAAAGCTTGGCGCTTATGCAAATTGCTTAGTGCGTTATTAAATGATTTCAAATTATTAATATGAGATATCTTCGTAAATAACTGTTTGAGTGCAAATGCCATTTTACTTTTTATGGTTAGAACAAAAAGGTTAGAATCATTGACTGCTAAATTAAAATTAGGTAGAGCAATATATTTACTGAAACAAATTTCACACTGATAGCAGTGCCCTCTACATGCCCTGTACCGTCGGCTTATGGGTAGCTGCTGTCAATTTTTATTTAGTGAATAAACATTCATAGAAGTTACATAACAGTATGTTCATTCAATCTAGGATATTGCAAGAGATGAATCTTAAAGAATAAAAATAAATATCTAAGTTTAAGTTAAGACTAAGATTAAGTTAAAGTAATGTGCTTAATACTAGAATATTTAATAATAATTGTTGTGACAAATAACAAAAGGCTATAAAAGAGAAAGATATATAAGATCTAATTGTTTTGATAGCATCATTAAATTTTCTTCGGTTTGTTTTAAGAAGTGCCTGACAAGTGTTTTAAATATTTTGTCTTTTTTTTTTGTTTTAAGTGTGTGTAGCAAGGGTGTTACATATGGAGTTCCTGCGTGCTTTTGGGTCCTTTATCCGAATTTTGTAGTGCGTACCTGTTATTTTGTAGTGGTGTATATTGTTCTTTTTCCTGGTGTTATGCGTGTAGATTTCGTTAGTATTTGTATTTTAATTGTTTCGTTTTGGGGCGATGGTTCGAATGTAATTTGTTTGTTCAATTTTTATTATGTGGTGTAGTTTTATTAAGTTTGTTCGTTTCTATAGATTTTTTGTGTTGTACAGTCTAGGAAAACCAAACAGCGATTTTATTATTCTATTTGGTATAGTGTTTAGGTTTTTTAACTCACTTTATGTAGCTTGTCCCCACGTTGAGGCCATATAAGTTAGATTGGATTGTATTAGCGAGGATTGTATTAGCGAGTGGTTCTTTGTTTATTTTCGTGCATTATGTAAGGTGCCTTTTTATAGCATATTGCAGCTATTGGAATAAGTTATGATTTTAGATGGTTAATGTGATGTTCCCAAGTCATGTTATTGTCGATGTGTATATTTAATATCTGTCGGATTCCATTTCTCTGTGCTGTCAAACTTCATAAAGTGAGGTTTATTTACGTTTAGTTCGAGTTCCATTTGAGAGATGGATTTGTTAATCTTACTTAGATCATTATTCATTTTCAGTATTACCGTACTGCGAGCTTGGTATATGAGTTTACCTACATCTACAAACATTATGAGTCGCCCTTCTAACTGTAGATTCCCCAGCTTGATAAGGTAAATTAGGAATAGTTAATAGGGTACTTTTGCTACTGTGTATTGTCTTCTGTTGGCTAGCTAGCTCTCTATCCATTTATACGCTTTTACACTCAGCCTTGCTGTCTCAAGGTTCATTAAAAATTTGGAACGAGTGACAATGTCAAACGCCACAATCGGTCGGACAATCACAATAGTCGGATAATTAGACATAAAAATTCGAGATGAATTTAATTTAGTTATCACTTTAACCTCATTAATTCATTAGTAAATAACATTATTATAATATTATACAAGTCTAATAAATAGGATGAAATATAAGAGACACATGATTTATTCATATTAAAATCCAGACAATTTGCTAGAAGCACAAGATAATTTTCTAGAAGTATACAGACTTCTATTATTTGATACTTTAGACTAGCAATAATTTTCAAAATAAGTTTTTAAGTAACCAGTAATGTCAATTAAATAATTACTTTGGTGTGACAACTTTGAAAGCATAATGTAACACACAGTCATATAAATGATCTAATCATACATAACATTATTACAGAAAAGTTCTCAAAATTCTTAAAACACGTACTAATTAAGTATACAATAAAATAGTATAAATCATATTGCATCAATTACAGTATTAACTGGAAGTCATCAAGTAATATTTAAAATAAAAAGCATTATGCATTATTACTAAATTTATACAGTTAAAGGGTAATTATTTAAAAATAGATGTTACAGAACTGCCAAAATAGACACATCAGGACATTCCTTTTCAATATTAAGTTTTTGGTTTGTTTATAATTTGCTGTAGGAGACAAACTATTTATACAATAAAAACACCGTTTTAAAAATGTATTTTTGTACATTTACCTAGTTATATACATGTAAGTTCACTTAGTAAGTATTATGATTTATACAACTTTACATTAAATTTGCTAATTTTGTTTCAATAATTACGTAATCATTCTTTATTCAAATTAATCAATATTACCCTTTCAAACACTTTTATTTTTAAGAGCTATTGTTAAATTTTATTAAAGATTTATAAAAGTTAAATGAGTTCGCAAAATGATACGAACAGGAAAAATTATCTCGTATCCTTACGAATGCCTTTAGATACTAGACCTACTAGAAGTAGTAGGTAAGGACATAAAGCTAAAGCTAGGCAAGACTGATCTTGGAGTAAGAGCAAGCTATATAACATACTCAAATTTATACACAACCAGTATGGAACAAATTCCATTTCAGGCAGAAACAGTTTGTGAAAACCCTACAGAACAAGAAAAATTGAAAGGCGATTTAATTGGTAACACGACGTATAGTGAGCGGTTTGTTTTAAAAACTATATTAAAACTAGAAAACATTTCATGGGACAAAGATTTAGAAGATGATTTATGCACGTTATGGGACATGACCACAGAAAATGATGTGTGTACATATTTAATAGCATCAAAATTCAACGATATTGTTTGTCAAGTTCTTTGTACTGATGATAATGAAGTGCGATTAATTGAGATATTAATTGGAATTATAAGTAATATTTTAATAGCAGTAAAACATGCTTTAACAGAGGGAAATATAGCGTGTATTATAAAATGTTTAGAAACTAGTGATCCGTTGATTTTAGTGCAAATAATGCGTTGCTTAAAGATTTTAATATATTCTACAAAAAGCGATTCGTTTGATGTAAATTATGTATTTGAGAAAATTGTGTTTATATTAAATAATTCTTTACATAATGAGTTACTTTTTTATACTTTGCAACTGTTAGTAGAAATAACTGATAATAATATAGCACTAATTTCAGAATATCCTAAGCCAAAACTTGTAGATGCAATATTCGAGTGCTTTAAGACAATTTACAAACAACCAAATTTTTGTAAAGCTTCAAGATTATGGATACAAATTCTTATAAATCTAACTGCTTATATTAATGATAACGGTACATGCTTGATAAGTACATTTCTATTAAATAGTCAATCAAAGCTGGAAATTGCTTTTATAAATATTCTAAAATACATGCAAAACGATGTTATCGATTATTTAGTTGATTTACAATTTGTAATTAATGGTATTGATTATATTTATCCAATCTTAGAATTAAATAGTATTTTATTATTTAAATGTTTAGTTAATATTTTGTATGATTTATTAAAAAATAATTTATATGAAGATGGAAATTGCATAAATATAATTAACTGTCTTTGTTATTTTATATCTATTACAAGTACCAATAATTTTCAACAATTTTTAGTGTCAGTTGATTCTAGAAAATATCAATTTGTTTTTAAAACAATTGAAACAGCGGAAAATAAAATTCAATGCGAATATGATTATAAATTAAAATTGAATAGTTTTATAAAAATGTCAAGTTAAGATGAATACATTTGTGATTCATATTATTTCTATTGTATAATTATCATATGGTTATATACTTACCTATCCGAGGAAGTGAAAGCAACGATTTGTTCACTAACATGATTGTGAGAAACAATAAATGAACTCAGCCCAGTAGTGTTGTTTCAGTATTTCACTTCGGAGGTAGAGTAATTTACCTGCAAATTTCCAGGATTAAACCTTTAGAAAAAAAATAGAAATAATGTTTTGGTATTTGGAGTGGAAGATTCAGTTAAATAAAAGTGTTCCAATAACTCCAATGTATGTTTTATTATCAACATCCGCCGTCTTTAGTTTCGAAAACAACAATTGCTTCATTTTCAAAGCTACATATAAGAAAGTACACAGCATTTAACATGTTTCGTATAAGGATATTAATAAAAAAAATCATAATGTAGGTACATGCATTATATTGAAAAATTCGTGGACGTAATCACGACTCCCATCTTCATATACTGGAAGTCCAATTCAATTTGCACAATAGTGTTTAGGGTAAACTAAACAACATTAGTCTAACCCATGAATCCTCGGGTTCCCATATCTGCCTACGGCGCGGACAGTGTTGATGTCCGCTTTGTCGGGGCTTATGGCTCTGGTTGATCATTGCCAAGTAGTGTGACGTTGCACCATTGACAAGTATCACCAAATATTTGATACTGGTCGATGATTGGATATTTGTCGAGGTGGCCGACAAGTATTGACCAGCTTCCAGCCCAAATCAAAAGAGCTGCCACATTTGAGAAGCGATTTTGCGCAAACGGCTACATACCTCTTTGAATTATGTTTGAATGGATTGCAGTGATTTGATACAAGAGACGTACTAAGGTAAAGTAGAAAAAAATCTCAAAATATGAATCCTATATCTTTCTTATACCTAGCGTGTTACATACGTATGTGGGGTAACGCGTCAATTGGACGCGGTCATTTGGACGTGCGACAATTCGACGCATGCGAAAAAATAATTATATTAATGTTTATATTTTTTGCTATTTATTATAATTTTTGATATAGTGTAGGTAACCGTATTTTAAAATCAAAAAAACAATGTATATAAAATATATGAAACAACTTTTTTTGTGATACCCCTTATCCTATAACTACTATTTTATGTTTTAAAACATATTTGCTAATTTTGTAAATTTAGTTTAGAGATATAATTCGATTAATTGCACACTTTCTAATAACTCTCATTCTTCCACAGCCCATACCTCTGCTCCATACAACCTGATACTTTTAACACATACATCTAGTGTCTTACACCTCATTCTCCATAACACTCCAAACTTTCTCTCGCACACCATTATCATTCTCTATAGCTGCTCTTGTCTTCTTAACCACCATCTCGATATGTTCCTTACACTTCCCATTTTGAGACAAGGTGAATCCCAAATATTAAATTTTTTTCACTCTTTCTATCTTAATTCCCCCTATGCTAAACTCATCCTTACTACATTCTCTTTCACCAAGCTCCTCCTGTCCATATATCTCTTCAGTCTCTCAATCACATCATTCATCTCTTCTTTTCTGTTCGTGATACATACAACGTCATCAACGAGACCGCACATTTTTCTTTTCAATAACTAATAGCTTGCCCCTTTCTCAATACCTCCTCCAGATCTGCTATATAAATATTGTAAAGCGTAGCACTCAATGGACACCCCTGTTTAATTCCTCTCTGTGTCTCAAACCATGCTGATACCTCCTCATTCACTCACGCTCTCACCATACTTCCATTATACATATCTTTTAATCATTCTACTTGATATCCCAACCTCCTTCATTCTCACCCACAATCTGTCCTTCACAATCATGTCAAATGCAGCCTTCAGATCTACAAACAACAAATACATTTTCTTCCTCTTTGCAATCTCCTGATTTATCATATAATTCACCATAACAATATTATCTGCCGTCCCCTCCGACAAATCCACTCTCAGATAAAATCGTCTTCTACTTTACATGTTCTTCGAGCCTCCTATTAATCACCCTAGCAAACAATCTATACATCCCATCCATAATTGTAATCCCTCCATAACTTTCCACATCCATAGTATCCCCTCTCTTATGCACAACTTCCCCTTTCTTCCATTCAATAGATATTGCCACATTTCCTATCCATATCTCATTCATCCCTCAGAAATTATATATAATATTAGCCAAACCCAAACAATGCTGCAAGCCAAACAAACCAAACCAAAATCTGGCCTCTACGAAAAATAAATTTAATTTCCACCAGAGTTGTTCAATTTCCATCGCCCATAGATTGACTAGATTTAATTTAAGATTATAATCAATTCTATTGTTTAGGCGCGTACTCAGAAAAGGGCTGTGGTGTTTTGACCGCCTAGTCCTCACTCAACATACATTTAAAATCGTATCAAACGTAAATTCTGTGTGAAAACATCTAGGCACCCGGAATCCCCACGCAAATTGTTTGTATACGTCCCTGCTATTCTCATATATAGAATTATTTTATGAAGTTTTTATGAAGAAACAACTTGTAACATTAATTAAAAAAAAGGAATGTGCAAATTTATTTTGAACTTTGTTTAACTAAATTATAAAGCGCAGAATCGAAACTACCCCAAAAGTTTTCAGTTCTGTTAAGAAAAAGTTTAGCTGCGTTCAGTTCTCTTTTGCCTACAATTCGTGTTCCGTGTGAGACGACGAAGTAAATGAGTTAAATAATAATAACAGTTTTAACTACCGATCTCTTCTTAAACGTCGCGAAATAATAATCGCTTAATTTATGTTTATCTTAAATAGTTTGTATTTATTTTATATAAGTAAATCATAATATATTGTTTTAATATGTATTGTAGTTCAAATATATTATATACCTTATTAATTTGCTGAGTTTTAGCGCTGAAAGGTAAAGTTTAAATTGTATTAATTTTTTATTTTCATAAAGCATATACAGTTGTCTCACTTTAGTGTGAGACCACCCCTGCATTATCGCTTTAAAATATATTTTTTTAAATTATACTCTCACTAAATTCTATTTTTCGTTTCGTTCTTTTTGATTTCTTCATTTAGTTTATTTGAACGATTTTGAACTATTATCAAGGTAAACTAAAGCAGTGTTTGATATTTTCTGTAGCTTCCTAGAGTGGTATAAAGCATTATCTAAAACTATCATAGAATTGTCTTTTAGTTTGGAAAGGATATTTGAAAACCAATTTTCAAATGAAGGTTCATCCATTTCTTCATGATAATCGTCTGTTGTCTTTTTTTATTCAAATGCACACAAAGTATCGGAGACAAATCCATGCTCATCACAAATATGACAGAATATTAACCTTCTTTCCTTTCCTGAAAATTTCAAAATTATTAGTGGAACGACCACACGCGCAACGCTTTATTAAACTCAAAAACTTGCACAGCCCAACAGAATTGTCAAACATTGCTGAAAATTTCTGACATTTCTCCACTGAATTTGACAGTCTGTCAGCAAGTTTTATTACATTCTAAGGTGGATACAATCGATTCCTTTTTGACTGTCTTTTAATAAAACGATATCACTGATTAAATAATATTTCATGATAATCATATTTATTTATTTTTTCTTACAAATGAGGACTTTACAGCTAATTTTAAATATAATTATCAAAATTATATTAAATATAATATCAAAATAAAACTCAAATCTTCTTCTTCTTCTTAAATTTCTTGGTCTGGACGTTAGTCCTTTATGCATTATTAATCGGCTCCGAAATTAGATCTAAAGCTCAGCGCTTGTGCAACCATTAACTTCAAACCCATTCCAGATATAAGAAATTATTGTATAAAAACAAACGTATTGAATGAAGCACACTTTACATAAAAAAGCACGTTTTCACATAAAAAATGAAATTTATGATTTAATGAATTTAACAAAATTATGACCAAATACACTTTTACAACACATAAGAAACATAAAAGTTTATTGGCAGAGCCGTTATTATTCGTTTAATGATTAAGTGTTTATATTTATTTATTTTTTCGGTGGAGCTGCTATTTTGCGACCTTTACGTGTAAAGGCATAAAGCGGAGTCTAAAACTGAAATCTGTTTCTCCACTAAATTTGACAGTCTGTCAGCAAGTTCTATTTCATTGTAAGGTGAATACAAGTGATTTCTTATTGATTCCTGTCTCATAATAATCGATACCATTGATTATTAAATATATTTTAAAAATCATATTCCTTATTTATTTTTTCTTGCAAATGAGGATTTCGCTCATTAACTTTAACTATGCTTAACAGACACATTTATATAATAGTTTACAAAACTGAAGAACAAAAAAAGCTATTAGCTTCAAATTTCATCATAAGCTACGTCTCAATTATCTGAATAGCATGGAAAGCTGTATTATATTAATATATTGATAGGCCGAATTATTTCAAGGTCATTATAAAAATATTTAAATTATTTGGCACATATATGTATTTTTTTAGGGAGAAGGTTCTTATGTTATCCACATTGTTGTAACTAGCCACTAGGTGGCGCTGCAGTACAACAAGTTCTACAACGTTCAACCGATCGCCATAAAAATTTATATACATAGGCACTTGAGTGCGAAGAATATTTTTATGCTATCCACTTTGTTGTAAGTCGCCAATAGATAGCGCTGCAACACACATCAACTTTTACACCGTTCAACCGATCGCCATGAAAATTTATATACCTAGGTATTTGAGTACAAAGAATATTGTTATGTTATCCACTTTGTTATAACTCCCCACTAGATGGAGCTGCAGCACTGGGCCATAAGCCGCGCCAATCACTGGCCGCGGAAAAACCGCGCCTACAAGACCATGTTGCGATCGCGGCAATTAGGCGGTCGATGGCCGCGGCATAGCTGCGACTTTTAGGCCACACCACTAGCCGCGGCAACTAGAAAATGTTGCTGGCCGCAGCAAAGTTACGTCTATTAGTCAAAGCCGCGGCAAGTAGGTGTGTCGCTGCCACGGCAAAGCCACGACTATTTGGCCACAGCGCTAGAGCCGCGGTAAAGCCGCAGCAACTAGACCATGTCGCTAGCTGCGGCAAAGTCGCGTCTATTAGGCCACATCGCTAGCTACGTCAATTAGATCATGTCGCTGGGCGCGGGCGTGGCAATACGGACAGCGGTGTTGTCGGCGCCGTAGACAAAGAGAGGACCAGGTGGGGGCAAAACAACGTTTATTAAATATAAAGTAGTTTTATTCAAACTAAAAATTTTAGAACATTTATTGCCGTCAACGCTAATAAGTGAAATGTGGTTTTTGTGATTGGGGTTTTCAAACAGATTGCGATAATTTTGCACAACACGAGTGCTTTTTTGGTTACGCCGAGGAAAGTAGCATGCTTATAGCTGATGATTCAAGCGTTGTGTCAAATTGATAAATATATGTATAAAGATCTAAATAACTACTTTTTAAGAGATTAATTGTAGTTCCGAAAGAAATAGTTCAAATCAAGAATTAGATGATGTAGATATTAGCTAGAGACTGAGGTCCTTTCTTGAACCGTATTCTTTTATATCTAAGTATAGACTAAACAGTTTTAGAAGTTTTCTTTTTCTTTTTGTACACCACACACCTTCTCGTCTCCATTTAAAAAACACCAAGTAGTCCATTTTATTAAATTGTAGTATATCGCACGGATTCATTTCTAAAACAATTTTCATCGAATTTTACAAGTTATTTAATTTATTTACCGACTTTGAGGTTAAAAGCAAAATAGAATATAAATGCGTGAAATTCGTACTTAACGTTAAAAGTTCGTAACGGAATTATAAATGTTAATTCCGACAAAACATTCGGGACGTAGCTTGAGCTGATTTCAAACTTTTAGTTGACAACGTTGCCAGTCTTTTGAGCTATCTAACATTTACGTACAATGTATACTGAAATGAGAAGTTTTCAAATGTAATGTAGTTTTATTGTTAATCAATATGTTTCAATGAAATGTTGGGTGTTTCTTTTATATCGTTACTTTTTTGAATATCGTTGTATTGCCCCCGTAATAACTAATGTATAAAATTGTTGTAGGCAGGTGACCAAAAATTGTCTTTTATATCGATTATGAATCCAGTGGAGTAGTAAAATATTTCAAAAAATGCCTATTCAAATTTAATGTGTTTTGACATAGAAAATGCTTTAAAAATTAAATAAAATGTACGTTCAGCTGTAAGAAAGTTTTTTGCTGCACTGTTAGATTTTTGAGATTGATTTAAAACTATGCGTTCTAAAAATACTGCTTCTATTTTAAGTGAGTCACATTGTAAAAATCAATCTCCGGAAATATTATGCCACGACAAACATATTCTTTGAAGAATGATAAGCAAATGTGTTTTGTTAATTAAATTTTGTATTTTTTCACTAGGTACAGTGCAAAGACAATAGTCCCCGTATAATATTATTAGCAATAAGAAATAAATAAACATCGCAACACCTCAGCATTGTTCTGGATATCGAAGTATTAAATAACCCAAAATAAGGGTGGAAACTCGAATGTTTCATTTTAGGGGTGTATATATTATAGGAAAATCACTTGTCACACCCTCAAGAAGCTTGAAGTTCTTATCAATACATAATATATACAAGTACAGTGATATTTAGTTATGTAAAATGGTTTTCTGTTATATAAGGATTCTAAAACTGTTTCACTCTGAGATCATTATAAAGGAATTAATTAATTGTGAATTATCTCATAACTGTTATTTCTAAAATAATTTACACAACAATATCTTTTATAATAAATCTAGACCAATTCGGAAAAACTAGAAAAGTTGCTAAAATATATCTGATAAAATTTATAGCCACAAGAGATTTTTTAAGCGATTAAACAATTACCAAAGTCCGTTTTGGTGTCCAGGATACTGAAAATAATGGATTTTCAGACAAATAAAAAAAATCTGTTAGCGTCCTAATGAATCCAATCACTAAGAGATTAAAAAACACTAAAATGCTAAAAGATTTTAAAGGAACACTAGAAGATACCAGATTTCTTTTATTTTCCTTAAAATTGGAGCTATAAGCATTAGACGTATCAACATTATAAAATGGATTCCTTTAGAAATTCTCTATGAAAAATATGTCTATGACAAAATCTTCTTCGCTCTGCAGGACATCGAATATAGTGGATTGTTTAAGATGATTATCAAAATACCTAACAAAATATTTTTTGGTGTGTGGGAATACACAACAAAATTCATGCGGGCCTTAGATAGTCTTTTTGCTGTCAGGAAATCCATTTTGGTGTCAGGAATTGATTTCGTGGTCATATGCAGCGAAAAGGATTTTTGACTAATTTTGAGCTGTACAATGAAAACAGCTTCTTGAGTTATTTTGATAGATAGCTGAAAAAAATTCTTTTGAGGTATTTTCAAAAACAGAGGTTTAAAACAATTATTTTCTTCCCGTGTACCGAAAAGAATTTTCTGATGTATTTTAATATAGGTATAACTCAAAAAAACTAGTGTTGTAGTCTTATGTACACCGAAAAAAATTTACATAAGTCTATATACGTTTGGAAGTCTAGAGTTTGGATGTAAAAAAAATTGGATGCGGTTTTCTACACATGAAACGTAATTTTCTAAGGTATTTTCATAAATACCTCAGCAAATACATTTTGTTTGATGTCCTAGTGATTGAAGATAATTTTCTACGATAGTTTGATAAATATTTAAAAAAATCGAATGTCTTAGAATTTTCGAACAGAATTTTCGATAAATACCCCAGAAAATCCATTTTTGCTGTCAATTGCAGCAGCTATCTGTTTTTAGTAATAAATCGACCTATTAAGTTTTCCCATTGACAGCAAAAACAGCAAGAACTTTAGTTAATCAGGAGTTAATGTG
>WYDF02280107.1:0-17191 GCA_009867245.2 Adranes taylori | reverse complement strand
AAATATACCATTTTCTCCGCTATAGACTCTAAAAATATAGTGCACATAAATATATCTATACAACTTTAAAGAAACTGCACTATCTACATGCGTAACATCTGGTATATTAGTAATATTCCTTCTTTTCGTTACAAAATTTGCAAAGACCATTCAGATCAACATTGTCAATTTCTGCTACATAATTAGTTTAATATGAACATAGCAAGACTTTTACATACATTGGAAAATTTTCAGTCAGTATGTCCCCTTGACATTGAAATACCTTCTGAGTGTTCGTTTTTCAGACAGAGACGATTTAAGTTCAGAAGTCATATATTGAAAAATTAATAATTGTGTGAGGCACATGGACACGGGTAGTCGTAAATTACACTTTTGGCTCGTAACAAGATGGTAATCGAGTTAGTCTGGAGTCTATCATTAGATTGACGTGAGTTGAGTGAAGTACACCTGTCGAAAACTAACTAGAAAATCTCTTTATTAAATAATTAACAATAATTTAATAACAATTCACTGATCAACTCGATTTCTAGTACTAACCATTAGAATATATAGTTACAAATATAAAACAATCTGAACGTGATTTAATGTCACAATAAATTGATCACACTATAGATGCTATTTCTATTCGCATGTTATACTGTGTAGGTAAATTTAGTATACATGCAAAATATGTATCATTTTTTTAAGTTTTGTTGTACCTACATAGTACCTTGACACATATTATGTTTTGATATTAAACGAAAATGCAGGTTTATTAATTTGTTTAGTTTTGCAATTTTGCTCAACTAATATTAAATATCTTTAATCCATTAGAATTTGATGAATAATTAATTGAGATGAAATCTTAAAATATCAAATGAACTTATATTTCTTTTTACTAATCAGTGCTCAATTCTGTTGTATAAATTATGGGGCTACTTTATTATTATGGTTTACAGAATTGAACACATAATAACTTTAACTTTAACAACTTGTAAATTCTACAGACTTTTTTTTGTGTCTGGAAAGTTGCGGATTATTTTTTTGAGAGATATCAGGGAGCATTCAGTCCGTGATCCGGATTACCGAAATAACTCGTTGAATAATATTTTCATATGTACAATATCAAAATGTTTAATACAACGTTAAGTGAAAGTACCGTGGAGTATGATGGTATCATCCTAATGGTACCTCCTTATTTTGTAGCTTAACGTTGTATTTCACTAAAGCAAAGAAACATAATATTAAATTTATAATTTCTAAAATATATAATAAATTTTCCTGTTCCATGACTTGAACACAAATATAAATTAATTTTTGCGTACAAAATCTCATTTAGTAACCCCGCCGACATTATTTAAGACATATAACTGACCAGACAACATTTGCAAAGAAATGATTCAAATTTTAATACATTTAAACTTCGCCACATATCAAAAAAATGTATGTTGAAGTATTTAAACTGAAGAAATTCTGCTTTCCCTGATTTCTCAAAGGTTATAATTTTTAAGTTTTATAAGGATAACTAATGAGAACCTTCATAAAAAAAAAGAAATAAATAATTAAAAAAATGAAGAAAGGTGAATCTATCGATTTCTTAAAATTTGTAGGTAAAAATATAATCAAATATCTACATTACATATATATAGTTTCTATAAATAATACTACCCTGTCAGAACACTTGAAGAAAGCGGTTGTAGTGCCATTACCTAAAGGGGACATAAAAACCGATAAAAATAATTATATATATAGACATAAACCTGTCATCTTTACGTCGTCGTATGCAAAATACTGGAAAAGTTAATAGTAAAACATATTGCAAAATATTGTAACGAAACCAGCATCTTTGACGAAAATCACCACGACTTCAAAGCAAAACACTCTACAACTGAATTTTACTCAAGATATCGCAGATGAGTGAAAACACCCATTAAATTAATAAATTAATTAATAAATAAAGATGAGCATAGGAATAGAAAAACGAATCCTAAAATGGACAGCAGAGTACCTGAGATTACGAACACAACAAGTAAAAGTGGGCATGCAGTTATCAGAAAGGGGAGACGTAACATCTGGAGTCCCACAAGGGAGCATATTGGGACCTGTATTATTTTTCCCTTTCCTGAATCACACAAGAGACAGCTTAAAAAGTGAAGTTAGGTTATACGCTACTTACTTCATAATTTACAACCTTATTGGCGGCCCGAACGATTATTTGAATCTATAATATGATTTAGAAGAAATCTTAAAGGTACCCAGAAAACGGCATGAGCATAAATGTAATGAAGAGCGGACTTATTAACTCTGGCAGAAAGAAAAATAAAACGAAGAATACAGAATTCAAGGAGAAATTATCAGAAAAGTTTGAGATGACGGCTTTAAGTACCTGGGAGTCGCAGTAGAAAAAGATCTAAATTGGACCAGCCATATCCAGCAAGTACCTAAAAAGGCAGCTAAACAGATGTCTACGAAACGCCTATAAAAATTAAGGGAAAAGGCATATCACACTATAGTAAAGCCGAAACTACGGTATGCCCAAGAAGTATGGCACCCCATCAGAAATACCTCATTGAGCGGTTGGAATACGTTCAGAGGAGGGCGCAGTAACAATTATGTTAAAAAGATGCAAACAGAAAGAGAGCATAAAATTAATGTTGCAGGAGCTACAATGGCCACCATTCGAATATAAAACAAGGGAAGCCAGATTAAAAATCTTTGCACAAACCGTATTAGGCCAGCAATGACAAATATCCAACAAAGACCACAGCTGAATGAAAGAAAACAAATAGAACGAAACAATAAACAGTATAAAATAAAGACTGTTAGTAGCAATACCGGACAATACTCCTTCATAAAAGAACAACCAAAGAATGGAACGGGTTAAGTCAAACAGAAGTCAGTAATATCTTAAGTGCAATTAATGAAAAGTAACAATTTATAATATTTTGAATCTGAACTCTAGCTACCGTACCCTTACGTGGTAAGTTTTTAGTATTAAGTTAGATTAGAGCACAGAATACAAAGCAATTCTTTATGCACTGTAAAGGAAGTATTAATCATCTGACCGTAATGCAGAAAAAACTGTTAAATTGTAAATAATATTTCAACCGTTTTGAGTCATCGTAAGATTTTTACCGATGTTCTATAAATGGTTAATTACGTAGTAAATAAGTTTTCTTTTAATTACCTTGTCTTTTTGTTTCTCTTCTTCTTTTATTTCACGCTCTCTGCGTCTTTGTTCACGATCAGCGTCCCTATTACCAGAATAATCCAGTCCGGCACCGGTAGAGAGCGCCAACACTCGCGATTTTTGTATATCCTCAACAATTTTCCGCTCTGCATCATGCTGTTTTCGTAAACGATTCACCTCCTCTTGTCGGCGTTTAAGAGCTTCTGCGGCACGCTGTTCTTTTGTGAGAAAAACAGGCTGAAAGAATATTTGGTTGTGTTATCACTGACTGTGCGTAAGAATGATTATAGATAGTTAAACAAGTTTCATAAAAATTAATTGAAACAAATTCGATAACAGTGCAGTAATCAAACTTGTCAAATACTACAATAAATGTTAAACATTATAGCCCTTATGGCTTAAACTGAGAATAGTGTTTGGAGTTGTTCCAGCAGTCTGGTATTATATAGCTGAGACTCTCGTGTTGTTTAGAATTGCTGGTTTCTGTTCTTGTGTAGATCACAAAGAAGTTTGTACCCATACAAGAGTTTTATGGGAAGACGGTACACCCAGAGTAAGAATTTTATTCTTGGCGAATAAAGGTCTGCAATTCTCTCTTGTTGTATTATTAATTTACCATCAGAGCTTCTGATTTTTGTTTTGCTCAAAAGGACCGATTTATTGTAACAAAAGTGTGGTCAAATATCAATACGTTATTTGGAATGAAACATTGGATGGTACCTCACTAATGCAGGTTTTAAGGCTTATGTATTACAGAACAATTCAATTGCCTTATGTATTACATGATTAGTTATATCTCTGTTTAGTACAGACTTATTGCATAACTCCACTGCTAGACCTTTTCAAATTTTCTTGTTTAAAGTGAGAGTTGTGAGTTACTGCGATAGTGTCTTCTGAATACGTATATATGCTTATTACAATTCAAGAAAAGTTGAGATAATTTGTGTATATTAGTTAGATTCCAAAATTCTATTGTAGATTAAATTATATAATAGTGATATGTATTATAAATGTAAAAGATTTTAAATTAATATGTTTTAACTCATGTTTTTCTGATGGTTACGTTTCAAATTCATCTGATTGTTGTGAAAATATATAGAAATATATGTAACAAAACAAAAGTATGTGTCCCATAAAAATGAAAATTTCAAACATCTGTAAAATTCATTTAATATTTACTCTCTATAGCACTAAAAGACAATATCCACCATTTTCATAAAACACACATTTTCCAACATACAAAAGGTCAAACTTTTCTGGCTCTAATAATGTGGAGTAGCTGTTAGGTAGAGGCGTTATAATAATGGAATAATGTATGGTGATAAATAAGTCAGTATCAAAATGATTAACATCATAAGTAATGTTACAGCGCTTTCATAACATTGGTTATAATTGTCAGCAAATTGATTTATCAGCTGAAAAAAATCTATGTCAAAATGTAACGATCATCAAAGCCCATATGTAACAGTTCACTGCTGGCAAAGTCCTGCCTTATTCGGATCCATGAATTTCGTTCCTGCCAAGTTTTTACCTAGAATTTCTCCACACCCACTTTATTTAGTGTACTTCCGACATTGACAACTTTAATTCTCTCTCTAACGGCCATGTTCCGCATTCTGCTGTATAGGTAAATCCCTCTATTGCTGGTTGGGTTAAATTTAGTTTATTTCGTGTAAATGAAAACTTAAAAAACAAATAAGAATATATAAAAGTGTAATAGCTGCATATAAGTACATAAATAAACGCATACCTTACTCTTTGCTGCCTCTTCAACCTTTTTCTTAGCTATCAATTCTTCCAAGGAAAGCGGCTCTTTTTTAATAACTTCCTGTTTAACCTCATTTTTCAATTTTACATCTTCGTTCTTTATTTCCTGCGAGGGAGATCTTCTTTTACTACTGCTACTACCGCTAACGTCTTTAGAGTTATTCCCGCTACTCGTTTTATTTCTATCATCTTTCCGTTCTCTATGATCCTCACGACGATCTTTAATTTGGTCGCCTTTACGGTCTCTTGAGCGTGAACGCGATCTATGTTTCTTATGCGTTCTATCCCTGTCTCTAGGGCTTAATGAACGAGAACGTCTTACGCGTTTGTCTTTATCCCTTTCTCGGCTACGTGATCTACGCTTCTTATTATCGTTACCCATTATATGAATGATTTGCTAAATGCCTTACTAAATTAAATACAAAACGTTTATTTTCCTATAGTCAATGTCAAGTTAATTGATTAGTATCTGTCACATTCCTTCATTACATGGGATTGGGTTTCTGGCTTACGATACCAGCCTCAAAAAAAAAATCACTACTTATTAAAACGTTATAAACACTAACACAATATACCGTCACTATGATTTATGATTTTGGCTTGTCTTTGGCTTGTCTTTGGCTTACACGCCGAAAATCAAAAATCATACCTTATTTGAAAGCTCTTACAACATCAAGAACAGTATTGCATATCATATCTTGGTGGGCTTTTTTGGTTCAGGAGTTATAGCCCTTCAAGTGCCCCAACATTCATAAAAGAAATTTCATAAAACGCTTTGAAAACGATATTACTCACCAAAAATGGTTTACACCATAACTGTAATCTATAGACATTTGTTATAAAACAACTTTAATAAATAATGTTTTTTCTTGGTTTATTTAATAAAGAACTGTAACTGTCAAATAAATTGTAAAGAATTTTAAGACGGCCTGTTATTCAGTAATTGTTATACTTAATTTTGACAGTTACCCAATAACAGGTACCTTAAAATGATTTATAATTTATTTAACAGCTACAGTTCTTTATTAAACCATGAAAAAACATTATTTATTGAAATGTAATGTTTTATAACAAATGTCTATACATTACAGTTATGGTATAAAGCATTTTTCGTGAGTCATATCATTTTTAAAGCGTTTTTTGAATGATTTCTTTCGTGACGTGACGTTCTTTCTCGTCATCATGTGACGTTCTTTCCCGAAAGGAAAGAGGGTATGGGTATGCCTAATAATGTTTCGAAGTGACTATCAAGATGAACAGAAAGGGATGATTAGAACCGTTCGAACGAGAAAAATTACAGTTAGTCTTTAATGTTCACTTAAAATCATCCGCTCGAAGTTGGTTATAATATTAATTGACATTGTGTGTTGGATCATAAATCTAAGTTAAGCCATTCACGATTCTTTAATTTTATAATTATTTTAAATTTCAATTTAAAAATGTAATAAATCAATATTAAAAAATTAACTCACGTCGTTTAAACAACATCTCATCAAAGGAGGCACCATTTGCCATATTTAGAATAAAAAAATTAATGGTAAATTTCTTATATACAGCTTAACTGTTTCATATTATATTGAATGATTTTTCAATGATTATTCCTACTTTTTTTATGTAAATTAATTTAGATTCAAGGATTTCTATTTTTATTTCACGCGCCCAACTCTATACTAGTTCCATGTATTGAGATAAATTACCCACATAACTTAGCCCATGACTTCGTGTGGTTAATTCCACTCATTTACTGTAGGTGGCAAACGTGAAACTGTGTGCTTGTGCATACATTGTACTACTAATTCACCTGCTTGTTATAGTTTAGTTGTAGATCATTTTTGTACTTCAATTTTCCATGCTTCAAACATACTATAATGTGGAAAGTCGTGTGTAGGTCGGCGATACAATGAAGTAGAAAACTGTAATTAGTGTGGAGCCTCCTAGAATAGATGACAGCTTCTTAGAATACGTTAATTTTGAAAAATCGTATGATCGTAACAATCCAATTGTATCCCAATTTTTATATTTCATGATGACCGATGATAAATGTTATAATTTATATATTTTAAATAGGAGAATCTGATAAAGTGTATTTATTTGTTTGCTTATAACGTACCCAAATACGTTTTAAAAAAGCTGAATATGCATACTATTTTATCAAGAAGTATCACAAACGTACACGAAAGCTTTCATACGTCATAAACCAAATTATTACATCAGAGTTAGGTAACACAAACCGTTTGGTCACTTTAGTTCTAATATCACAAGTGTCTCATTGCAGTAAAATGTTTTGGATCATGACGTCACAACGCATATGCAACCAAAACTACACCACAGTCCTATCACTGCTAGAATAAAATTTTTGCAAACTAAATAAAATTCTTTGATTACAGTAGCAAGTTATAAACTAACTAACATACATTAAAATTATCTTAGATTAAAATTAGTGTGGTCAAAACCACTGTGTACATTAACTATATTCTAATTTGGGTCAAGTAAAGCTTCTTTAAAAATAAATTAAAAGGTTTGTAGGTTGAATGGTCTAGGACTTGTTATTTTTAATGTAATTTATGTTATTTTATCTATTACTTCATCCCTAAGGCTAAGTTCAGATACGCACGATACGCTCTAATTTGCAATTGTTTAGATGCGAAGTGTGAAACGCGTGTTGTCTAATATACATGATTGTTTTATAAACTGAAAGTATTGTGAAAGTGATTGTTTTTGATCGAGAATAGATAGTGAAGGCGTTATTTGTAATATTTTCATCTTATAAATAGAAGGTATAAGTGATGATTTACATACTTCTACATTTTTGTAATGGTATTAAATATGTAATTTAAACTTGTAAGTATCTAGTAAGATTTTAATATTTAAATTCCACACGTAAAATAGTTAGTAAGTGCAAATAATGATTTCAGTCCTAATGAGGATCCCACATACATAGATCAAAACGTCGACGATATTGTAAAACAACTTTATTGTAAAGTTCAAAAAATAAATCAAGCCAAAAAAATTTACAAACAAATCAAGTCTAGAGATTGGCAAGCTTTTATTCATTTTTCATAATAATATTGGACGTGAACTTCATAACTATATGTAAATAATTATATTAAATATATAAATAATTAAACAGGCAATACAAATATCTAGTACCTAAAAACGCGCGTCAACGCCGGTCCACTCGCGCTTTATATGTTGTTGCAGTAATTAAAGGATGTAAAATATAGGTTTAGTTTTTTTGTAATTACAAAAATGTAATATCCAGCAACGAGATCAACTCGCTTATGTTGGTAATTTTTCTGACAATTGGTATAAATACGAACTAAACTAACCGGGAATAAATATATATTAATCTGACATAACCTAACATAACTCTAACCGTAAGATTAGGGATGCAAAGTAAGAGATTAAATAAAATAAACTAATTGAAAAGCAAAAAAAAACCGGGTGGAGTGTAGGGTTTGAACCCAGATACATGGACCGCATGGATAGAAAATATTTTACTAGACATTGATGTAGTTTCGGTTGCATATTCATTATGACGCCATGGATCCAAAATATTTTACTGCAATGAGACACTAGTCTAATATCTGGATCCAACAGACACGGGATCAAATGCAGCGCGCCGCATTTTTTTTTTTTATAAGAATACGTTTAGTACGGAGCAGCTGATACAGAGATGCCACTTATATGGTATCGCAGGCTTCTGTGTTGCTTTCTTATGTGTAGTATAATCATATATGTATGTTCTGTGGTTTCAAGTTTTCACGTGATTCAATGCAAAGTTACTGTGACACCACGATGAAGAGTATTAACTTCTCGCTCGGAACGTGAGAGAATTAATTACTCAATACTGTTTTGAGTAAGTTCAGCTCATTAATTTGAGTTATGAGTGTGAAGCATTCTGAGTGGCATTTTAATTAATATAAAATAAAGTACAATTTGTAGGCTTTAGTCTAATTAATTCGACTGAATTCGTACAAAACGGCCAATTTCAAAGATCAGTATCAAGAAAAGTCTTAATTCACTGGTAGTAAATAAGTAAATCCGTTTTTGCTATAAACCCGCAACTCATGCATAGAAATGAAAAACAATTCATTTGTCAAGATTGCTCTTGATGTTATCATAAAATTATAAATTGCAGTTATTTTAAAGAGTTATTATAAATTGCAGTTATTTTAAATTGCAGTTGAAATGAAATCGAAAATACTGCAATCATAGATTTTCTTTTAATAAAGATCATTTGAACGATGAATACTTTTGATAACAAATATCCTTTGTTCGCTTCTTTTTAGATTTCCAAATTTTTCTGCGAGGTTCTCAATCAATCTGTTTCGATGCTGTTTTAGTCTAAACTAACTTTTGAAGAGAATTTCTCAGATGATTTTATTTTTTAAGTTTGGATCGCAAGGTTGTAGATCTGGTGAATACGGTGGGTGGTCGATCAATTTATCGCCCAAGTAGTTCAATTTTGCCTGCACGACGGCCGCTCTCTGAGAGAGTGCGTTATCATGATGAAAGAGAACTTTTTTGCGAGCCAAACCAGGGCGTTTTTCCTTTAATTCGGCATTGAAACGGTACAATAATGCTGCGTAGTAATCTCCAGTTATGGTTTTGCCCTTTGCCAAGTAATTAATAAGAATAATGCCTCTTGGATCCCAAAAAACAGTCGCCATCACCTTATCAGCCGATCGAATTGTCTCTGCCTTCTTAGGTGGGCTTTCGCCGCTTTTTCTTCACTTTTTTTTACTGTTCCTTCGTCTCCGGCGTGTAAAAGGACCCAGGTTTATCAACAGTGACGTATCGACGAAAAAATCTTTCAGATCACGTTGTATCTTCGCCGAAAGCTTCTCCGAATCTCTCACATGTGTGCGTTTTGGTAGGTAGTAAGTAAACGCTGAATCCATCGCGTGGATAGGTTTTTCATATCTAAATGTTTATGTATGATGGCGTGTATACGCTAGGTTGATATGTTTGCAGCCTCTGTGCACGGATTTTGATTCGACGGTTGCCATAATCATATGATGGGTTTTGCTGACAATTTATGGTATAGTTACGATATTTGAGGGCCCTGGGTGGTCATCATCAAAAACATTCGTATGACCACGAAAAAATTGAACTTTCCAATATTTAACTGTTGCTAACAGCACCCAGTTCGGCTTTGATTTCTGTACTATTTTTCCCTTTCTTGTGAAGTCTATCGAAGGCTAGATTTATGTCAAATCACCCTCGTATGTTTGATTTTGTTACAGTATATTGTTGTTTATTTATTTTTTGATGCCAATAAAGGTTATATTATTATTAGTACGTATTTCTAATCATGAGTGGGGTCATGAATTACATAGCAATAATCCTGGACGGTACATGTGTCCAGGATTATTATACTCTCGACTCGTGCTGGAACCCCACTGACAGCTTTGGAACAGCTTGGTGTGCCAACTTCTTTATGAATCTAGAATTGAACGCTGAAAAAAGAATTTTTTTACCCTACTTGGTACAACGAAAAATAATTTTTGAATTTTCCAACTACATTTTATTGCTATGATATATTTTTTACCACGATAGTAAGAATTAAACTTATTTACTTAAAAATTAACAATACATAGTTTTGTTTAAACAATTTAACTGATACCTTACAATAATGCGAAACAAATTAATACCAATCATGAAGGCTATTTTAAAGTCAATAAATTGTATAAATCTTTATAGGAAAAAGGGCTTTATTTTATAAAATCCTTCCTATTTCCTAGATGCGCAAGCAAATTTTGCCTGCAGAGGAGGCATTTTGGTCTCAAAGGCCATGGAAGAATTTCTAAGCCATGCATTGCATTAAAATTTGTCTTTTTCCCTTCATTATTGATGATGGAATAAAAGAAATAAGACTATAATCATAAAAAAAACTTACAAAACAGCAGGCTGTTTCAGTTATGGAACTATTCAGCGTGACAAAACAAGTATAAACAATAACCTATATTCATATATTTGTAGTAAAAGGCCTTCGGGACTCAAATGGGGTTAGATTGCAGGGCATCCCAATAAATAATTACGATATGGAAGTGACAGCATGCTTTCTCCTGGTAGAGAGCTTCTATAAGTAGATATTGAGATACACGGACTTTGGATCGAGTTCAATATAAAAAACATAAATTATAAGAAAACTTTGAGCCGTAATATAAAGAAACCAAATATATGATAATAACTATAGATTCTATTACCGACGAAGGTATTTATGTAAACGGTCACGGCTTGAGTGCTATGACTTAAATTGGTAATCACATGCATGAAAGTGAGATCACGGATATTTGAATTCTGATATTTAGCACGGATATTTAGCACGGACAGCTGGGTACATAAAGTTACAAATGATAATATTATACCAAGAATGGGGAATTATGATGTGGAGTGATAAGCAAAGTAAAAGTCGAAAAGATTACATAGTTCGGATATGTTCTTACAGTTGTTTATAGAGGTCAAAAGACGAGGTAGGAAAAGAATATCATGGAAAATGTGTGACAATGGTTCAGCCAAACGACGGAATCCCTGTTTTAAGGTGTAATGCATAAAATTATGACAGCTAACATAATGGCACGTGATCGCTGTAAGACTACAAAAAGTTACCGGAAGTAATGCTCTTTATATCTACATATGTAATTATTGTCAGTCTGTGTAGTAGGAAATTGCAGATACTGGTTGATGAATTGACGTAATTGGACAAGAATGAATCGATATTCATTCTTTTAGACAGGTCATAGAGCAGGCTATAGAGTTAACATGATGACGGTAATTCATTTTTTTAAAAATTAAATCGCGTCTAATTTAATAAAGCATCTTGTCTTTTCCACGCAAAATAGAGGTATATAGAGGAAAATATTTTATAGAAATTATTGTAATTAGACAACGTGAATCATTTAAAATGATAATCGTGTTCAATAGAGTAAAATCCGTTTTTCAACCGCTTTTCGGCAAATCGGACATTCGGACATCTGATCGCCGCACATCTGACATAAACCATGGCCGCACATGAAGATCATATTCTTGAGACGATCCAAACACACTGGACACATTGTCTGAAATGAATAAAATCAATTAAAATAACTATAAGATTTTAAATAAAAGTTTGAACAATTGTTGTGATCCGCAGGATTGATACGCTACGACTATTTTGTATTCCCTAGCTGAATTCTTATTTGCAGTAAGTATATATCGAACATGGAAATGATTAAATTTCTACGTAACACTGAAAAATTTTCCACACAGGTGACTTGTGATAAAATTGTTTTTGGGGTTACCCGAGAGTTTTTGTAATTTGTTTTTGTTGGTAAGTTCTGTTGTTTTTAATTGTGCTTATTATTATTTTTAGCTTCACTTCTAATGATTGAGTACCTGCATTTACCGAACTTTTCATTATTTTTTTAAATTAAAAAATGTAGCTTTTTCTAATATGAGATACCTATGCAATCTAAAAATTAAACCAAAAATGTCTCATATTAGACAATCCACTACAACTCAAAAATGTCTCATATTAGATTTAAGTTTTTTATGATAATATATTGAATTTTTATTGATTCGGACAATGAAGTCTATAAAACAAAGAAAATTCTGGGATCCAGAAAATATGAAAAAAGTACTTGTCGCCGTAAAGGCAAAAGAAATGGAATATTTGAAAGCATTCAAGGCGCTTGGCGTTCCAAAAGGTACAATTGGAAGGTATGTTAAAAACCCCATTGAGTGCATAGAGATTTATTAAAGTGTCAACTTGGAAGGCGTCCAGTACTTCCAAAGAAAATTAAAGATGTATTAGTTTCATATTAGGTCACAACGGACTCTTAATATAAGACTATATAGTGAAATGAATGTAGCTTTTTGTGTTGTTGTGAATGATTTGAATCTGAGCTTATGATGTTGTCTTTGATGTTGATTTTCTGTATATATCGTACTTAAGGTTCTTATTTGATTTGCTGATTTCTATATCTAAATAATTTATATTCTTGTTTTCTTCGGTTTATATAGTAAATTTGAGATTTCTGTGTCTTTGTCGCAAAAGAAAACAGATTTTGGATTACACAAGAATTGAATATGGAGTCTCAAAACCTGAGATTATTAGCTAAAACGAGTAATAATAACAGCAATGAAACCATAAAGACTTAGTTGACAATATTTACAAAGGATTTTAGAAAGAAAGTTAAAATCGTCAAGCAAATATACAATAACAAAAGAATTGATAACCTAAGCAAAACATGTTGACCCATAATTAATAAAAAAAGAACAAAACCTCTCAATAAAATACGGATAAAAATAGGCAACGCTATTTTGAAAATGAACAGGAAATAGTAGACGAATTCAATGATTTTTTTTACCAGACAAATCAATAGTACATCAATTTCGACTAAATGCAAGCGCGAGGAACAGAGTAACAAAAAGCGAATTTATATTGACACCGGTCACCATCACAGAAGTCAAAAATGCCATTAGAGAATGCTGTATTAAAGCCTCATCGGGAATAGATGAAATACCTGGGAAAATTTTAAATGTCTCTATATTATAGTCACATAGTTGGCCTAAGCAATGAATAAATTTTTCGAAGAAGGAATATATCCAACCTTATTAAAAGTCTCAAAAATAAAACCAATACATAAACTTAATGATTCGTGTGAGCTGAAGAACTATAGACCAAATGCACTACAGCCCCAAATATCCAAAATATTTGAAAAATGTATGTACATCAGATTACATAAATATCTAGATTACAAAATACTCACACAGCTACAACATGGGCAAAAGGAAGATAAATCGACACAAACAACAATAAAAGTGGTTATGATAAGCATACATGGGAACCTAAATGAACAACAAAAAACACTGGCTATTCTATTCGGCATGAGTAAAGCATTTGACTGTGTAAACCACGACTTACTTCTTAAGAAGATGGAAAGCTTAGGTATTAGGAAAAATCCACTACAATGGATTGCCACATACCTAAAAGGTAGAACTCAAAAAGTCCAAAATTGGTAACTCACTCGCAGGAAAAAGATGTAGCAAGTGGGGTGCCACAGGGTTTTCTCCTGGGTCCTTTACTTTTCCGCATAATGTTTCATGATCTTCTAGAAGGAATAGACACAGCAATTACTGTAATGTATGTGGATCAAATTATATCAATCCGGGCTGAAATGATCCTACACAAATAACATGAGCATCAACAAAAGTCTTTTAATCACTGACATTGACAGATATAATTGTCAATGAAGGCACACCCGATATTTTTATCATAAGCGAAATATGACTCTATCCAAATGAGGAAAACTACTACAACTAGACAGGATACAACGCAACCTTTAAAATCAAGGAAAGTAAAAAGCGGAAGCGGAGTTGACATATATACAAAGCAGGACATAAAATAGTCAGTAGAAGCAAATTATACAGAAAACGACATTTCTAATAAAACTCGTCATAACACCTACAAATTATACAGAATTAAAAAATATTATCGGAATCTACAGAACAAACAGAAAAGGACAAACTGTTTGAACATTTAGAGGAAGTCATAGATCACAATAAGACAACAATAGTTGGAGATATGAATATAAATATATTAAAACAAGACGACAGGAAATGAATAAAACTGAGAAACAGTTATGATTATATTTTACAAACACCACAAAACCCAGTAGAACACCAAATGGTACAACAAACACTAATAGATAATTGCTGTACAAATATAACAACAATGGAATTTGAAACCAGTCAGATCATAAAATGATGATAATAAAAGTAAAATATGAATAGGAAAAAGAAAGCGGACAAAATAACAAGTTAATAATTAAAAAAACTAATAATGAAGAAGTGACCAGAGATATTAAAGAACAAATATATACCAAGGCAGAAGACGTAAACGAGAGCGTAGAAGAACTCAACTATAAGTCGTCAAAAATAATTGAAAAGTGGACAATAAAGAAAGATTAACTAATTAGAAGACAACTAACAAGTAAAGAATGGGTAAACGATGAACAAAGAAGCAACATAAAAATCAGAGAAAGCTACATGAAAAGTTAAAATACGACTATACAGATGAATTAAAGACCCTAAGGAGGAAACTAAAGAAAGAATATTACACAAAACCTGAACAACGCCCTAAGAAACGAACACGCAAAAAAGAAGATCACTATAAAAAAGTTTGAAATTGATGGTAAAAGCTACAAAGATAGCATACGAATTCAACAACCATTATGTAATTGAAGCAGGACAAATAGTAAAAGAAAGCATACTAGATAAACGACCAACAAGTAGGCAGTATGAACACGTAACAGAAAACAGTATATTCCTAGAACCAACAAACGAAATAGAAGGGGAAAGAATTATGAAAAGGTTACCAAACAAACCATCGCCAGGACACGATAAAATATCGCAAAAAACGCTAAAACTAATATACGCGGTAATTCTAAACGAGCTCACCGCAGTTATAAAGAAATCACTGACAAAAGAAAATTTTCCACAAGTACTGAAGATAGGAAAAATAACAAGTATATTCAAAACCGGACACAAACACGACCCAGGAAATGATAGACCGGTTGCTAACACATCAACAAAGCAAAAATCTTTCAAAAAGTGATAAAGAAATAAAGCTCGTCATTGAAAAAGTGATAAAGCTAGTCAGGATAAAGAAATATCTAGGAAAATACAAACTACTGACCAAAGAGCAACATGACTTCAGAACAAAGAAGGGAACCCAGACTGCAGTATTAGAAACAATAAAACAGCATCAAAGAGAACATGGATAAAAAGAGAAAGGTATATGCATTATTTATTGATTTTTAAAAAGGCATACGACATCAACTCAATTGAGAGAGTAACAATGATACTAGAAGCAACTGGAATAAGGGAAGTAGCGAATAAATGGTTCAAAACATACCTCAAAGGAAGACTGCAATACACAGAAATAGACAACACACAAAGTCACGGACAAGAAACAAAAAGAGGAGTTCCACAAGTTGCAATTCTTTCCTCCACGCTATTTGCTCTGTACATAAATAGTATAACAAAATAAAATCTGCATGGGAAAATTATACTATATGCAGACGACGCTACATTAGTTTATACAAAAAACTCGAACAAAAACGCCACAAAATACATGCAAGAACGCTTATTAACTTTGGGCTACTATCTACAACAAGCGGAACTTATTCTAAACGTCAAGAAAATGGGATATATACGATTCAGCAAGCAAGTACGGAAACAATTGGGTATAATAGAGAACCAATTAAGACAGCTAGAATCAAAGTTTCTCGGACTCCACATAACCGAGAATATAGTCTGGACAAACCACATAGAACATATAATTTAAAAAAATCAGACTCTTAGCAAATATAATTAGACAAAAGAACATTTATATCCCGGAAACTAAAAGAAGAACATTTTATTACGGAATGGGCCACTCAAATGAAGTGCGGCTATATGGGGGACATGCGACACGTCAAAACTACAAATATCGCAAATCAGATTGATCAAAGCAATATATGGCCTTCCAAGAAAATACGGCACAAAAAAGCTGTACAACAAAACAAAAGTACCAGACATTCAGTAAATAACAGAAATAGGTAGTATGAAAAACATCCACAAAATTCAGCCAAGCAAGTTAAATACATCAATAAGAAACACAATCAAGAAGCGGCATAACACCAGACAACAAAGAAATAGTTTTACTAAAAGAGCAGGAACTCAGCGGCATGAAATAGAGAATTAGTTGTATAATAAAATCCCGGACAAGATAAAACAATAAAAATATTAGAAAATTTAACAGGACGTATCTAAATGGATAAATGAAGAAAAAATGACCTATCAGATGAAAATGAAACAACTTATTTCAACATAAAGACCATGTAACATGAGCAAAGCAGAACAATATTTACATCTCAACATGTGCATCCAACTGTTGACATGTTGACTGTTGACATGTTGACATTGACTGTTGACATGCTCAACATGTTGTTTATATATGTATTCCCATATTCCCGTGTTCCCTTATTCCAGTGTTCCCATTTTCCCGTGATCCCTTATTCATTGTTCCCATATTCCCGTGTTGCCATATTCCCGTGTTGCCCACGTTCCCGTATTCCCATGTTCTCGCCTTAAGTATATAAAGACATGCGTATTCGAATGCAGCGTCGTGCAAAAATTTCAAAAACATGTGTTCCCGAATTGCCTTGTTCCCGTATTCCCGATCTACACCAAACTTCATAAGATTACCCGCTATACTATGTTAAA
>WYDF02280096.1:0-17191 GCA_009867245.2 Adranes taylori | reverse complement strand
ACGGTAGTGCGGACAGCAGTCCGTTTCGCGCCGTTGGCAAATATGGGGACCCGGTGGGTAGCGGAGGGGGGGGGGCAAAACAACGTTTGTCGGGTCCGCTAGTAATAAATAAATTGACTTTTATGCAAGAGCATTACATGGTATTGAAAATTCTAATAGTCCATCAGACGTGAAAACATCGGGTACTACATATTTTGTCACCCCATTACAATCTCAGTTTTTATAAGGAGAGTTAAATCATTTTCTCTTTAAGAATTAAAAATTGCATAATAGTTTCACTCAAGGTGTAGTTTCCTTGTTGTAATTATATTATAATTATACCAAATGGATACTTTAATTATATGAAAGCATTAATAAGTGTTGTCAGCTAATAAATATTGTAATTTATTAGAAAGTGTGTAACTGAAAACATATTGTAAACATTTAGGTAGGTATCTAACTAATTGATTAAATGTACAAATTACCTAAAGGCAAACATTGCCTCGATCAGTTTCTTTCCGGACTACGTTAAGCATTATTGAAATAAATCATATCTTATTTAGAATAAAATTATTTTAAAATTGTAGTGATATTTAAATGGATAAATATAAATTATTCTATTGGGGTCATTTATGTGGTATATTTCCATTTTATCGTAAAGAAACATGTACTATACTCCATACGAAAGTGCAAATTTTTAAAACTGTAATATTCACAGTAGCATTCTTATTGATATACATTTGTTCAGTACTAGCTAAAATCAAATATAAAACCCATTCACCGTTATATTCAGCTTTCGGAAAACTTTTATTCCAAATGATATCACTGATCGGAACAATATTAATATTAAATATGATATTTGTAACGTTGAGTGTTACGAAAATGCAAGCATTTTTTGATAATATGAACAAAGTAAAAAATGATTTAAGCATATTTCAAAATGGTAAATATATTAACAAAGAACCACAAACTTATACAAAAGAATTTATAATTACCAATGTATCTATAATCAGTTTAATAATTGGAGGTGATATACTATTTTACTCAAGAGATAACTATTTATTCTTATTTTTCATCGCAGATGATATAGTATATTATTTACTTGCAATCTACGCCTTAATTATTTATTGTTTATTAGAAGACATCAAAGAAAAATATAAAACACTTAGTAGTATTATTGATCAAACAAGTACAGATAATGATTCTAGTTCTGAAGAAATGTTAGAAACTATTTACAGATGTATCAGTACATACAATAATTTGAGTGATTCAGTAAATCATTTTTGCGATATCTTTGGATGGAGCTTGTTTGCGCATTTTTGTTTTAATGCTCTAACTATAATTTCCTCTGTTCGTATAATTCTAAATTTAAATATTTTCTATTGCGACAAACATTTATGGTTTTTAATTCTTTGGAGTGCTGGTGTAATGGTAAGAGTATATGTTTTATTAATTAACTGAAAATATCAAATCAACAAACAATTTACCATAAAAAGAAATCTTGCGGAAACATGTTTTCTTAGCCTAATATATAAAAGGGGTCACTAGTTTTCAATAGATGTGTGTAAAACGCAAATAACGCAGATCCCACTGAACCGATTTTAATCAAATTTGGTACGAAACTATATAGTTGTTGCTGTTAGGTTTGTGAAATACACAGATCGATTGATAGAAAACGAAGGAGGATTCCAAAAGAGATAGGTAGCTTTAACAAAAACTTAAACATTGCTTTGGGGAATGTTTATGTTTCTATTTGAAACAAATTCTTAATAGGCAAAAGCTTGATTAAATACAGGCCAATTATAATTTTGCAAACTTTGAGGCCTTTGTTCTCGAACGATTTACGCTCAAGCAATAGTTTCTGAGTGATTTCTATTTGAAAAAAGTGTGTCAAATAAAATAAGAATAAAAGGGGTCGAAGATAAATAAACCTAAGAGATCTAAATTAGGAGACAATTTGATGACTCGATTTTGAGCAATTCAAAAATTTCAAGAACTGGGTAGTAGAACTTTTATCCCTTTAACAGATTAAAAAGCGTTAAAATGCAAACGTCTAAATTACCTTAAAAATCTCCATTGGTTACCATGGCAAGCGAGCGCTGAATAACAGTAGATATAATAACTGTTGTTATCAGTGGCGGGTTATATTTTATAATTTTCGGAATTAATAATTCATTTTCGGAAATTATAATTTTCTAAATTATAATTTTCGGAGAAAGACTCAAACTGGTTACACATATAACGTACCAAATATTTCATTTTTAACTACAATCTAAATTTAGAATAACATAGGCATTTGTACACAATCGTCTCCCCTAAATCTGCCACTGATTAGTGTTTCAAAAAATAAATGTTTGAAAACTATAAAATCGTAACATTTAAAGAAATAAATGATTAAATATGCGTAATGTTTACTATTTTAATATTTTTGGCCAGAAACGTTACTAAAAACGGCAAAATATTAAATCCAAAAGTACGCCATTGCAACGTGACTACAGTCCTGCACGACTATAGGATAGGTAATTGAATTTAATTAAACATTTATAAAGTGACAAAGTCAAATTGAAATCTTTCCTTTATGCAGTACCTAGTAAAATTTTATATTTCCAAGTATAGAAAAGATGGGATGAAAAACCCGCCCGTGTATTTTTTATATTCCATTTGTTGGGTTACTTATTTTAGATGATGCGGCGATTTCATTACATGAATTCAGTGGGCAATATCTAATAAAAATGTGTAAATTATATCTGAAAATTTTTATATGCATCCTCACTCAATACATCGTCACAGTGCTAAATACAAATAAACACGAGTGCACAAACATATTTTTCAAAAACTTCAGCTTGTCAAATTCTAACATTTTTGTCAATAACTTATATAATGTGGTTGCTATATAGGAAAAGAAAATCATACTATTGAAATTCCTGAGGTTTTCACTTAATTATAGGCTCAAGGTATTATAATTGTCAGGACATGTGAACAAGTGACGAGAAAAGGTTCTAACACAATAGCAGCATCTTACCGATTATTGGAAAATGTAATCAGACACAGAGAACACCATATGAAGCTGGCAGTTTTTATTCTATGTGAACAGGCCAAAGCTCGTTTACCTGTCATATCAGTTTCAAATTTTTTCGAAATAAATTACGCGTTGGTATTTAGATTTTTCAATATTGTTGTTACGTATTCAATTATTGTTATACAGTTTTCTAATAAATCCGAGAAATGAAATTTTTATGATTTAATACCTTTCCAGAGTGAGGTGATACACGCAGTGTCATAACAATCATAAATAAAAACTACAGTTTGGGATTCAATAGTGGAACACTTACACCCTATTCCTCCTTACACCCTTCTATTCCTCCTTACACCCTTCCTGTTCAAGATACGTCCACAAAACCAAACTTGTAACCGAACAGAATAAAACCAATTAAAAAATATTTAAGATAAAGATTTTATATTTTAAAATTCACAAGTAAAAAGATAATAAATTTTGAATCTTAAATAACATTCAATTTATCTTATTTAACAACGTCAATTTCTTACTAAATATAAAGTCGTTGGTTGTTTCTAGTTGACATTTATCAGATTCATAACAACCCACGACACGACTTTATACAGATAAACAGTCATAAATGGAACTATTTTTTTAATAAGATAATCTGCATGTTATTTAAGGTCCATTTTTTCTTCCTATTGAGTGTAATAAATTCATTGACCTAAAAAGAATTATTATTTTCATTTTTATCTTTCATATACCATATAGGTATGTAATACATATAGGTATATGAAACATATAGGATTCATGTTTTGAGAATTTTTTCACCTTAGTACGTCTCTTGTATTGAAATTACTGCAATCCGGTGTCTCTTTTTCGGTGTCTCATTTTTTTTTTAATTTCTTGTGTCGAAAGTTCCTATTTTAATACTTAAGCGAGTTTAAGAATTTTGCATGTCATAGCACCGGAGTAACTTGACCTTGAAAAAAAATGTATTACCCTAAATATCTCGATTCCTATGATTGCTGGAAAAATGAAACTTGGGAAACGTTTATAAGACCAGGGAGCCTCAATTTTGACAGTTTGGCAACTGAATATACTTGCGCGATTTTGAATATAGTTGACCGATCCTATTGCGACAAAACGGGAACACATATTCTTGAAATCAGATCAAGTTATGAGAACAGATCAACTTAAATCAAATCAGTTCAAATCAGATCAAACAATATCACATTACTTCGAATCAGATCAAATGAGATCAAATCGAATCAAATTAGATCAAATTAGATCAAATTAGATCAAATCAGATCAAATCAGATCAAACCAGATCAAAGCACATCAAATCAGATTAAATCAGATCGAATCAGAGCAGATCAAATTAGAACATATCACATCAAATCAGATCAAATCAAATCAGATCAAATCAGATCAAATCAGATCAAATCAGATCAAATCAGATCAGATCAAATCAGATCAAATCAGATCAAATCAGATCAAATCAGATCAAATCAGATCAAATCAGATCAAATCAGATTAAATCAGATCAAATCAGATCAAATCAGATCAAATCAGATCAAAAACGGCAGCAGACCACGACAGAGCGGACAAATTCATAAGACCAAGGCAGTCTGGTCGAGACTGCACTTTTAGAAATAAGACGAAAAAAGAGTCAAAAGGGATCGCAGGCCGTCCGGACAGCGCAAATCGGACAACTCGCGCCGTAGGCAAATACAGGGAAAATGTGAGCCAAGAGCGGCCGTAGGCCGCGGCAAAGCGGACAGCGAAGCCGCGCTGTAGGCAAATATGGGACCGGCGGATTCATGGGTTAGACTAATGTTGTTTAGTTTACCCTAAACACTATTGTGCTAATTGAATTAAATAGACGACTTAAAAGGTGACAGTTAAGACTAAAAGTACTAAAAGTTCAACTTTTGTTTTATGCAAGATGTAAAAAAATGTAGGACTTCCAGTATATGAAATATGGGGTGGCGAGCACGTCCACGATTTTTTTTACTTTTTAGTTTTCTATAAAGAGGTATTGACTTTAAACTCATTGCAAAGACAAATATGACAAAAATGTACTATGAATATGCCAACTCTTAAAATGGATGCGTTGAGAAGAAGCTGTATGGACTAAATATTAGAGCACATTCCAAACATAAAGGATAAATAATGAACATAAAAAATGGCATAGCAGGTAAAAAAGAAAGAGATTAATCTGGTGTGGACACCTCAAATGGCAAAAAATAGATGACAAGTAGAAATAAGAAATTGGAAAGCCACTAACACAGAAAAAGAGGAAAGCCAAGCCGCAAATGGACAAGGAGCAAATGCCTATGAATAAATGTAAATAGGCAATTGGAAGGGGATAATATTTTGGATCGAAGAAAATGGCGAATTGGTTACGAGAAAGGAACAAGCTGTACAGCTCATGTATAGAAATAGAATCAAAATAGACACATCTAAAATTAATGTAGCAACGACAACTCTGGATATAGAAAAACTATATTAATTTCAATAATAGAAAGTTAATATTGACTGCCCTACAAAAAAAAAGTAGATGAAATATATTGTTTTGAGAATACATTTATTCAGGTTTAAGCCAGCATTGTATTACATTATACTTTTTAACTCTTACCCATTGTTTCTACTATAATAAATTAAAAATATTTTAGAAATGGAAATTGAAATTTTATATTGTTAGGCTAATAAGTGTATGATGTTTCCGCCTTATAAGAAATCAACAAATAATAGCTCCTTCCGATGAAATATTTAATATAAAAACTTTTTTACGGAGACTTGCAATGCTCATGGAATTATTCCTAACTATTCATATGCTTCTAGCTGGCGTCGTTAGAGCAATGTCACTAAAACTTCTTTTGACAAATATTAATGAAGCGGATTCTGAAATATCTTCATCATTTGGTACAATGGTAATGTCTAAGAGACAAATTATTGTTTATTTAATTCTTATGCATTTATGGTTTGCAAGTATGTTTGTTTGTAATTTTTATATAATAAACACAAATGGAGAAGGATGTTTTTCAAAAACTTCATTTTGCCAAATTCCAACATTTTTGTCAATGATTTAAGTTATGTTAACTATACAGAATTTTCCGACAACCGGGCCGGCCCTACAGGCAAATGAGAGCCTTAATGTCAGCGGAGGGATTATTGGCGAGTATATTATAAGACCGCAGTTTTTTCCAAATCTCTAAATGGGCCTATATACTTAAATTTCTTACAAAACTAACTGCCTCAATTATTGGTAAATGTTCCTCCTGGAATTCTGAAAACTGCCTCAATTATTGGCAAATGTTCCTCCTGAAATTGGGGAAAATATGTGGATGCAGCATGATGAAGCACCACCGATAATTCTATTGTTGACATTATTTGCTCGTATATTTTCCTTTTATCTAACAGATCAATATTGATTTTTGTTGACTTTTCATGATAATCATTTCTTTTTGAATTAGGTAATCGCATAATACAACTTTGTTTAGTAATTAAGTCATTACTAAAACAACCCAAGAAAAACTACCCAACAAAGGGGACCTCACCGAATGCTGGAGAGCTGGAGAGGTAAACGCTTCTAACTACACCAAGTAAGATTTATTCGCGAATTCTTTTAAATCGCATCAAGAAAGCACTGGATGGAAGATTAAGAAAGGAGCAAGCTGGATTCAGAAAGAGCAGATGCTGTACAGAACAAATCAACACCCTAAGAATAATAGTGGAGCAAACGCTTGAATATCAGTCGCCCCTATATCTGATGTTTGTCGATTTTGAAAGGGTCTTGACTGCATAGACCAAAATAGTCTATGGTCATAACTAAGAAATTACGGAGTCCCAGAAAAATAGTGCGCCTAATTAAGGCAATGTACAGTGGACACAATGGACAAGTGCTTCAAATGGAGAACTTTCTGATGCATTCGATATAAAAACTGGAGTAAAGCAAGGCTATTTGCTCTCGCCTATTCAATTCCTAATAGCGCTGGACCAAATATTGCGGAAAGTAGTAGCCGATGGAGCTAAGGGAATCCATTGGAGACTCACAGAGAGATTAGATGACCTGGACTTTGTAGACGATATCTGCCTCCCAGGCACACCGAGATATGCAGACCAAACTGGACTCTTTAGAAACTGAAGCAGCGAGAATTGACCTCAAGATCAATAGACCAAAAACAAAAGATCTACGAGTTAACCCCACCAAGAATGACCCAACCCTCCTCCACGGAGAAACTATGGAAAAAGTCGAAACCTTCTGCTATCTAGCAAGCGTAATTTCAACTTCTTAGGGAGCAGATGAAGATATTGCGTCCATAGAATAAGAAGGCGAAAGCAACTTTCATCCAGCTGCGACAGATTTGGAGGTCCACAGAAACATAATTAAAAACAAAATTGCGATGCTGGAGTCGAATGTAAAATCAAGACTCTTCTACAGATATGAGATGGTGGAAAACAACAGCCAGACTAAATCAACAAATACAAGCAACAGTAAAGCGATTTTTGAGGACCGTCCTAGGAATCCGATGGCCAAACCTAATCTCCAACGAATAAGTACGGTAGAGAACAGGACATGCTCAATGCGCTACCAATATAAAAAGGAGAAAATCGCGCTGGATTGACGAGACCCTGAACACATTCCGAAACAGACCCTTGACTGAAACCCTCAGGGAAGGCAAAGACTTGTAATATCGCGACAAACATGGCGAATAACGGTAGAGAACCAGGAGGCAGAAAAATCGACAAGTCATGGGACACAATTAAACCCATAGTAGAGAATAGAACCCGCTGGAAAGCCCACACAGATACCCCATGCTCCTTGTAAGAGTACCAAAAGAAATAAGAAAGAAGAAAACTGCAGGAGATATATGGAGGATGGGCTCCTATACTGGCAGGTATCTCTAAAATATATTCAATGTAACCATGTCAAGGTATATTCAATAATATAGTTTGGCTTACGAGCAAGGATAGGAGGATATCTAGAGGATGGGAACCACGGATCCCATACTCCCAGATATTCCTAAACAATATTTAAGAAAATTTATATTGACAAAATTTATATTGGCCGGTGGTGTTATCTGGAAGATAAGAGCTATGGGGATTATACTCCAAGATAATTCCACGAAAGCATATTTAATGTATTTACGAACAATTTTATATTTATTGGTATTACATTATTCTTTAAACTAACACGGAATATCTGCAAGATGAGAACCACAGTTCCCATACACGCAGATATCTCTACATATTGACATAATTATTATTTGCTTCAGATCAGTGTGGTTATCTGGAGGATAAGTGTTAGTATTAGTATAAATTTGATAACTCAGTAGTTATTATAACAAGACAATTGAATATATATTATAAAACAGAAAATTAAAAATTCGATATAGCGTCAAAATAAAGATAAAGAACAAAATAAAACACGATAAAGATACGAATACATTAATTAGACTTAACTTCGAACTTTTTTTTGGAACTTCTTTGCATTTGCAGATTCCTTGATGTTCGATGCTAACTTATTGAAGTAGGCACTTCACCGTTTGAATAGCAAGGAACCATTGCTTGCATGATGTATATGTTGTCGCTGTCGGGTGCTTATTCTCCGTGATAATTCCAAAAAGTATCTAACTATGTTCGTAAAAAATGTGTTGACGTTGTAAGTAAAGCACTATTATAGATTTTAAAAAAATTTCATATTTATATTTATAATATTTTATTATATGACTATATATTGTTCTAATTTATATTACTAACATTCCCTTTAATAGACGACTTGAAATGTGACAGTTGAAACTAAAAGGTTCAACTTTTGTTTTATGAAAGATGTAACAAAACGTAGGACTCCAGTATATGAAATATGGGGTGGCGTTCACGTCCACGAATTTTTATTTTACTATTGAGTCTAATCAATGAAAGTGCGCTTTAAAAAAATTATTATTTTTATTTTTTACTTTTCAGTTTTCTGTACAATAAAAGCTTTTAGAACACTGAAAAGTTTAGTTTAGGTGGATCACACAAAAGTGTCAGTGTTTTCTTGTACAAATATTACAAAAGAAACCTTTATAACACTTTCTGAAGTTAGTTACTGAGAAAAGATATTTGGTCCTAAACTATATATATATAGAACCCAAGTAGCACAAATATCCCGAGAATATTTGAACATATTATATAAATATGCTATATTTATTCTCTACATATTCTTGGCATTTTCAATGCTTTTAGAATGAATATCTCTTGTACTCCAAAGATTTCCAAGAAGTTCTCAAGACGCCACATAACCCTTTCATTATGAACATTTATTCAATTAAACAAAACAAAAAAAAATCCCAAGAATTATAAAACAAAAAGATAATATCTTAAAATGATAAAGAACACTGCAAACATAAAATGGATGCGATGAGAAGCTTTAGCGACTAAAGATTATAGCACACTCCAAACAAAAAGCATAAAATAAACATAGAAAGTAGTATAACAGGCACAAAATAAAACCAAAAATGGACACGGAGTAAATGCCCATGGAATAAATATAAATGATCAATTGGAAGATGATGATATCTTCGATCAAAGAAAATGGCGAATTGGTTGCGAGAAAGGAGCAAGCTGTACAACTCGTGCATAGAAATAGAATCCAAGTAGAAACATATAAAATAAGTGTAGGAACGACAACTCTGGATATAGAAAAACTATATTACTGTTTTAATTTCAGTAATAGAAAGTAAATATTGACTGCCTTTCAAAGAAAAAAATAGATGAAATATTTTGTTTTCATAATACATTTATTCAGGTCTAAGCACAGCATCGTATTACATTATACTTTTTAACTCTTTCCTCATGTTTCTAATATAATAAAATATTGAATTAAAATTATTTTAGAAATGGAAATTGAGATTTTATACTGTTGGGCTAATAAATGTATGATGTTTCCGCCTTATAATAAATCAACAAATAATATACAAAATTCGAAATGTCATAAAATGATCGTAATTTTATATTCAATTTTAATCCTGATACATTTAGGACCAACGATTTTAGATAAATCTATTAAAATAGCTCCTTTCGATGAAACATTTAATACAAAAACTGTTCTATGGCGACTTGCAGTGCTCATGGAATTATTCCTAACTATTCATATGCTTCTGGCTGGCGTCTTTAAAGCAAACTCACTAAAACTTCTTTTGACAAATATTAATGAAGCAGATTCTGAAATATCTTCATCATTTGGTACAATGGTAAAGTCTAAGAGACAAATTATTGTTTATTACATTCTTATGCATTTATGGTTTGCAAGTATGTTTGTTTGTAATTTTTATTTCTGGTGTAATATCGTCAGTTGTGTTGTTACTCTATATTTCATAAATTATTTATATTCACTCTACATCGCTCGAATTGGAGTATTACTTATATGTGCAATTGCCAAATATATACATTTGAGATTCAGTTTGATTGGAAGAATATTAAAAGAATCGATAAATGAGGGGGGAAATCTAAATTGTATTGATTTGAAACAAATAAATGCTTTAACAAAGATTTATGACACATTATGCGACGCTCTTGTCGAGTTTAATAAATATTTTGGTTTATCCATATTTCTAATTTTCATGGCAATAATAGTAAATATTCTATCTGGAGTGGAAAATACTATAACACTTTTTCACACTTTGTCAGATGAACAAGAAAAAAATATGTTTCTTGTTACGAGAGTTATGTATATTCTTATTGTAGTAAGTTAATCATTAGTCATAATATAGATGTCATGTAATCAGATAAAAATATAATTAAATTAGTCATTAAAGTTTGTATCATAAATATAACTATTGTTTCAATTTCAGCTTCAAGGAATTGCTGTGGCTAATATTTGTGAAGATATTAAAATGGAACATAAAAATATTACGGCATACAGTTTTAAACTGCTAGAGAAACTAATCATCGAAAATAGCGATTATGAGATTCGTGAAGCTGTCATAATATTTTGCGACGAACTTAAATCAAGATCTACAAAAATAAGTGCCGCAGGATTCTTTAATGTGGATTTTTCTTTGATTTATTCTATAATTAATATGGTTATTACTTATTCTACTATTGTTGTACAATTTCTTGGTTCAAATAAAACTTGAAATATATAACTCACAACTGGAAGTACTTCAAACCTGTTGATCTCGCAGAACAAGTGTAATCGGATTTTCATGCAATGTTGGTTGAATTTGAAATCTGTCATTCATAATATGATTTTCAACAAATGTATATAGTCCGATAATGCCTTAGTATTTACAGCTGGTTTTGATAAAGATCATTCCAGCTATACCACACCCATAAATTTATAGAAATGTGTGGTCGTTTTGTATTAGAAAAGACTTCAATAAACGAATTATTCGTACATAGATACTCGTTGTCGAAACGAACGATTTCAATCAATATAAGTAGTTTCGGTCCTTGCGAAAGGTCGAAAATAAACCTTAATGTATATCTCGTTCGTCTAAACAACTCGTTTTGGCTAAAATCTCAAAATAAATAGTTTCAAATTCAGGGGCTCTTATGAAGTCTGAAAATCCCTTCTTAAACAAATTTTTAGCGGACCCCATCGCCAATCTTTTTCATAGCTATCATCAATCTATTTCTACACGTTCACGCGTCGCGCAAAAATCACATTAATGCAAAACATTGTTTTATTAATATTCCGTGTTTACAATTGAATAAAAATAATTAAATTTTTACTGTTGAAGAAAAGTGATAAATTAAAGGATGTGGTTGATGACAAAATTGTTTCGGGCACATCCGATAATGGCTTCGCGGACCCCCAGGATGCCGTTTATCCCCATTTAAGATCTAGCTTAGATATCTCTATGTAAGAATTACTCTTCTCAAAGCGTATACGTTTGGAAAGCGCAAAGACGCGCAGGAAGTATTTAGTAGTAATACCCTCAGAACAGAGAATATTTAACAAAATACTAAAATTAAAGTTGCTGTTATTAATAAATTCCTTTAATAGCTTTATTAAATTCCTCTCAGAACAGGCTGTAGAATACCTTTTAACGAATCAAAATGTAAAAATCAATTACATTAATAGCTCCTTGGTATACATATCATTAAGTATTAAATTAAAATAATATTGATACAGCAACGTTTTAATATTGTTAATTCTTCTCAGAATTATCTAGTTTATCTAATAGGTATATTGTATAAATATTTAATGTCATTTCTATGATGAGATATTTACATATTAGTTTTAAAACACAAATGAAATAATATTTGAAAGTTATGGAACTTGAAAGCTTATACCGTTGGGCTAATAAATGTTTAATATTTCCACCATATTCCAAAGTAGATAAAAAAGTTAAAAATCATGCGTATTATAAAGTTTTAGTTTTAATATTCGTACTTCTTATCTTAATTAGTGCTTGGTTTACTACTTCAGCAATTTCACCTGATCAGATAACGTATGATGGTCAAAAAACACTTAACATATGGAAAATTTCATCGATCTTAGAATATATTACGACAATCTGTTTTGTACTAATGACTTGTTTTAAACCAAACACAATAAATTTACTTTTGATAAGTATAAATAATGTAAATGAAAAGTTGGAAAAAAAATTTAATGTTCGCAATAAGGCAAAAAGATATTTCTTCATCATCTTTATTATGTTGCATATCTGGTTTATTGTTATGTTTGCAGTTAGCATTTGCTTGTTGTGTGCTATGAATAATTGCTTCGTGCAATTATATTTTATTAGCAATTATATTTTAGTTTATATACTTCATATCGGAATACATCTAATATTATCTTTCATGGATATCATTTACAGAAAATTACAAGCTATTAGTGACATAATTCAGTCGAAACTCATTATAGAAAAACGCCTTAATAGTCAACTGTTAAATAACATTATTGAACTGATTTCAATTCATAATAAAATTTGCGATTCTATTGCACACTTCAATCATATATTTGGATTTTCAATTTTTCTCTGTTTCATGGAACTAATATCAGGCATCCTAAATGGTATTGAATTTATATTTTCGATACCATTTTATGATACCCAAGCCCAAATTCTAGTTTTTATATCTATCTTTAACTATGTGTTATTAGTAAGTATTAAATGAACTAAAGTAACCTATATTACTTTGAACTTAATGTTTAGTTTCTCTATCGTCTTGTTGACAAAATTGTATTGTTTCCATAAACTTTAGAATTTTACAATATGCTTTTGCGTCATGAAGACGTCATTCTATTTGCGCCATTCTATTTATATATCTACTTAAGTAAAACAAAAATTAAGTCAAAAAAATTAACTTGTACTGTACTTTACTTGTAGCAATAACTTGAAATACTTATACTATACAATTTTAGATACAAGGCCTTGCAATGATTCATCTTGGAGAAAATATAAATATGGAAAATGAAAAAATTACAAACTTAAATTTGAAATTATTCCGCAAAAATTTGATATATAGAAATAATGATTTACGTGAAGCTGGCATGATATTCTGTGAGCAATGTAAATCAAGAGATACAAACATTTCAGCAGCTGGTTTGTTCAATATTAATTACAGATTTATGTATTCCATTATTAATATCTTGATAACATATTCTATCATCGTTATACAATTTTCTAATCAAAATTAAGAATCTTGAACGGTACTCGATCTCTTTTAAAAATACACAATTATTAATTCCAGGACTTTCAATGGATTGCTTTTACATTTTTTTTTTATTATTATTCACATTAGTGTTGTACAGTATTCTAAATTTCACCAAATTCAATAAAATCTTTTCGTTACTTGATATTACAAACACGTAGCACATACACCCAAAGTCCTCAGGTATCATTTTCACCCTTCGAAATCATCGGATAGATTGTCAGAAAATAAAGTACCATCAAAACTTATTAAATTGTTTTTAATTAACCGTCCATTCACGTTTTATGTTCAGGTCTCGGTAATTGTAAAACAATGTACATTTCATTTCGTTGGAGTCCATCATTGTAAAACTCCCTAGCGATACAAGCGCCACACAACCAGTGCCCGAAGTATCAGTTTAAAGTGTCAATCAGTCTGTATCGTTAAGTTGGTGCTCTGAATAGGTTGAAATATTTGGATGAATGTGGCTTCCGGCTTCCGCAGGTTAAGTTGTTCAGTTTGTGAATTTTTATAATTTTATAAGACAATGATTGAAATATAAGTTAATGTTATGAATTCTGGTAAATATTCTATTGAACATGAATTTAGGTGGTGTGGTACACATCAATAAAACGCGTATAGTAGTGATAATAATACTTTGTATTGTGTTATACGTTTATTTATTTGTTGATACTAAGTCATCTACAGTTCTTCAAAATGAAAGTAAAGTAGATTTACAAAGGATTCTTGGTGTTTCTATAAAAGCTGCTGAAATTGGTGGCTTGGAAGTGGTCAGCGTAGCTGATAATTTAAGAATTAGAAGTAAAGGCAAAACCAAGGAGGGATTAAACGATGCTGTAACTAACGGTGACATTAGATCACACTGTGCAATGAAAACCATATTAAACAAAGCCCATCCTCGTATTTCCATTATATCCGAAGAATCAAAAAGTGATTGTACTGAATATAAAACTGAGGTTGAACTTAATGACCTCGTATATGCTGGAAAAGAATTATTAGTTAAAGAAAAAGATGTAAATATTTGGATAGATCCTTTAGATGCTACTAAAGAATACACAGAAAAGTTATACAAATATGTAACAACAATGGTTTGTGTGACGGTAAAAGGAATTCCTATTATTGGTGTTATCCATAGACCTTTTCATCAGGAAACGTACTGGGTGTGGGTAAATAAGGAAAAGTCTACCAACCTGAAAGATGCTGCATTAATAAAGGTGAGTAATACCAACAAATGTGTTGGTAAATGATTTATGGACCCTCGCCGAAAATCATAAATTATACCTTATTTGAAAGCTCTTTACGAACAATGCACAGTGGTATATATCACATATTTGAGACCCCAACATGCCTAAAAGAAATTACTTATTAAACACCATACGCGCTATTTCAGCGACTAAAACTGCATTACACCGGTACTAAGATTTGTTTTATCGCCATGAAACTGAATTAATATCGTTTTTCATGTTTTTGTTAATAAATTTCTGTAACTCAAATTAATTGCCATTTCTTTCCGCCTACCATTTTGTGATTACTTCATGTCATATTAGTAGAGTAGATGTGAATATAAAGAGTTAAGCTTATTTCACAGACTCGCGATTTCTCGACAATCTTTTATCGCTATGAAGTTCTCAGACTAGCGACAAAATTGTAGTGTTATTTATTATTAGCGGGTTCGTATTATTGCAGCAAAGCAAGTATGTTGGTAGTCAGAACTGAGAGAGATGTTGCCTTGTTCGACACAAATTCTTCAATTTTTTTTATTAAACAATTTCTTCACATTTATTTGTTGTGTCATCGCGGCTATCATATTTCGTTTGTTCACAAATTATCAACAAAAATTTGTTCTTAACAAAAGTTAGTACATATATCAGATTATATTGTAATTCAGAAATTTATTACTGTGCGAAATATGTTGTCAAAAATTGCTGGTCTCTTCCACCGATTTAAATAATAGGTTATACAGGCAACATTATTCATTATTTAAAATCTCAAAGAATGTTTATACTAAGTTAAAAGAACAAACTACAAACTAAATTAAAAAAAATATCATTTAGTTAAATAAACAATTGGAATTAAAGTATACAACTATGAAATACAAAATGTTTATCAGAGTTATGACTACTGTCATTTTTATCAATTTTATCACTGGTGATGTTTTCGTATTTAGAAAGTTTTTGATGCAGGGTTCCTATAATATGAGTTGTAATAAGGTGTTTATGACAAAACAACGTTTATGAGGGTAGAGAGTTCATACTAAGTTTTATACAACTGCACCATTCCTTGACAGCTCTGTGGGATATCCACAGCAATGAATACAGTAATAGAAATATAAAAAAGATAGCAATGTGAACAGCTAATTTAATAAATATTCGTGTGTGTATACATTTCTCCTTTTTACCAATACTTCATCCATACACGCTTCTTCTTTTCCGTGGTTTTTTTTTTTCTTTACCGATATGCTAGCCCTAACGGCAAACAATCATCAGTCACTCATTAATTTTAAATAAAATTATCCACTCCTGCACCAATTACTACAAGACACACTCGTCAACTGAATATTGTACAATAGTTTGGTGTCGCGTGTGGGATACGTCAATATTATTGTGCAGTAAAATTGCTCAATATTATTGAGCATGTAGGGCCGCTTTAGTGTTCTATTTTATTTGCAGTAAAACCAACCTAACAATATTACATAAGAATAGATAAAAGAAAGAAAAAATATATTATTTTTTAATTATATTTTAAATTAGTTGTAATGATGCCATTATTGAAATGAAACTCATTTAATTCCGTTTTGTTTGTTTTTTTGTTTGTTTATATAATGATATGTTATTTTATTTAATATGCTTTCTCACCTCGATATATTGACATTTCGTTTTCTCGGCGTAGCAAACTTGTTGAATTAAATAATTTCAAAGTAGTATTAAATTGTATGATCAAATTATGGTTTCTTTTGCTTTTCACGAAAAACGGCCAATATACTAACTTATTTTATAAACTATATAAGTGTTAACATTTTGGTTTTTCCAAAATAATATAAACTTATTTGTCAAATTCTACTATACGTCTGGGTTAAGACCATTCAATTTTGATATACTGGATGCCGTACTAAGAAATATTTCCTCAAGGCGGAACAGTGAATATTCAGAATCTTTAGGTTTTGTGCAATACGTAACATGATGATAGTTAATAGGAATATTACAGAATAATATTTCATTTATAGGGAACTAATGGACAACTGAGTATATTGCTTGAGATAATAAGGTTTAAAGATAGAACATATATTTAAAGTAATTATGTAAGTTACCACCAAACCGGCAGAAGTGGCTCGCCGTTCGTTCGGTCACGTGTTGTGAAATTATAACTGTATTTTGATTGGTTCCATTATTCTATAAAATAGCGTTAACATTTGGCCATACGGCTCACCCCACTAAACCAAAATTCCTCATCAGTTGACAATGCTATGGCCAAGGTTTTGCAAGTTCCCTTTGCTGTAAAGCGAATGCTATAGCGTATATCTTATCTGCAAGCTATCAGCTTACCATAATTTCTAAAAGCATTCCACTC
>WYDF02280085.1:0-17193 GCA_009867245.2 Adranes taylori | reverse complement strand
CTTACTTTGTTAAATAATTCTCGAGACTCATGTTTGTTGGAATGTTCCTCAAGTTCCCTACAAACCCCTACGATGTGTGCATTTTTCTCGCCTACTTGCCTACTTGCTGCTTAACCTATGTGCTCAAATTATTTTTACGAGGAGAAGATCTACCAGAAGTTTGGGACATGGCGTATATATCTAATATATACAAAAAGTGAGACTGCACACATTACAGCGGGACACTGGGAAAATAGTAGTAGTATGTCCATAGTAGAAGTAGTAGTGGATACATGATAGTCCAAAGGTCGGGTAACAACAAGTACGGCAAAGAAGTCGATTCTATGGAAAAAGACTTCTGGAGACTCACCTGCGGATATATAATGTTAGATAGGAGGAGAAGCTCAGATATATGACAACAAATGGGAGTCGATATAAATGTGCTTGAGACGATTGACTGTAAAAGGCTTAAATGGTATGGCCACTTGCGTCGAAAGAATTGTTCCCACTCTCAGTGCACTTGGGACTACATTTCATCAGCTAGAAAAAAGGAAGGACGGCAGAAACGAACGCGGACGATTGATATCACAGACGTCATGCAAGAGAGTGTACAAGAAGCTGGCTTTATCAGATCATTATTAGTATGAAATGTCTATTGAGAGATGGAGAGTTCTTTTGTCTATTTAATAAATCGATGAGGAAAAAGAATAGGTTTGAGAAATTCTACTATTAATAAAATAATCGTTACATTGTTAAAGACAAAATTTCCAAATGTCTAAAAGTTGTGTGGCTCAAAAACTTATTGGTTCCCAAAAGTAACGAGCTAATGTTATTTTATTCATAAGTTCGTTAATTTCAAATCTTACATGTTTGAAATAAACGATTATAATTATCTTGGTCAAAAAACTGATTGATATACAATATTTTGAAAATTATGATTATTTCCTGGAGAATTCTCAATATTTTATATAAATGTATTAAATGACAATTTGTTATTGAACTGGCTAAGTCTTTCAGACCTGTAAGTCTCATGACATGTATTCTCAAAACTTTAGAGAAGATATTAGACTAGCATATCCGAGATGAGATTCTAATTCAGAACCCCTTTATCAGACTCAATGTGCCTACCGAGCTGATTACAACACGGAAACAACACTTTTCCATGTGGTTAATAGACTAAAAGTCAATAGAAAACAAATGGTCGCGATGGACGCTTTCCTTGAATGAGCGTTAGACAACATCTCCTTTGAATCAATTACGAGATGCGCGGCCCATCTAACATACTTCGAGTGAATCAAGTCTATGCTCGAGAGTAGAATCCTTCATGTGAAACTTGCTGGCGAAAAAATCTGTGCGATAGTGTCAAGGGGCTTCCTACTAACCAAGGTTTTATCCCCGCTATTGTGGTGTATTGTAGTGGTCGAGCTCTTGAACAGTTTGGAAAACAAGGTACTTACGTCTTTGGGTACGCGAATGACATCGTCATTATAACCCAATGCAAATTCAATTCAAGAGTTAGGGACCTTATACAAGGATTAACCATTTTTTAAACTAAGTAACCTTAATTATGAAGCAACCTTATGCATTTTTCAACCACTTAACGTGGTTGAAAAATGGATAATGAACAAGAGCTTGAAAATTAGCCCTCAGAAGTTTTCGGTTGTACCGTGTACCAGAAAAAGGAATCTGGACGAATTAGGCAGTTTTAAACTTCATAGGACACAAATATCGCTGCAAAGGAAAGTAAAGTGCTTTGGTGTAATACTCGATTCCAAACTTACTTTGAACTTGCGAATTGATAGAATAATAGACAGAAGGGTTACAATGTTCGCAGTTATAAGATGAATGTTTGGGAAAGTATGGGTTTGAAGCCTTTCTTGTTGCACTGGTTGTACAAGTTGGCTATCAGGCCATCCATAACTTACGGAGCATTGGTGTGGTGGAAAAAGACACTCCAGACTAAGACATGACAAACTATCCATACAGACAACTGCGTGCCTTGGCATAACAGGGGCTATGAAAATGATCTCAACGACGGCCCTTGACGTGTGGTCGATCTTCTGCCATTCTAATTGATCATACAAGCCGAATAGACTGAATTTGGAAACGAATTTAGACGATAAAATTACAGGGGATGAAATACTAGAAAGGAAATCGGACTGTCTATCTTCACTCTACAATATATACCGAAACTATGAGGTCATCATGGTTTGTGGAGAGAAGACCAGAATCTGCTCTAGTCTTGTTCACAGACGGTTCAAGGACTTTTGGAAATACGGGAGCAGGAATATACTGAGAACGATCGAAAAAATGCCCTGGCCTTTAGGCAGATTTAACACAGACTTTCAGGCTGAAATATAAGCAATCCTCCATTGCGCATAGAAAAAAAATATATTAAAAGGAAATATAAAAATCATTGGATTTTTATAGTAAACGACAGTTAAGGCTCTTAACAACCCTAGAAACGTGTATGAACTGACAAACGAATGTATCAGTGCACTATGCAGGCTGCCTAGGCGGCATTGTGGGCAAACAAATAGCAGATGCACTAGCAAAGAAGGTATGCAGCATACAGTTTGGTGCTCCTGAATCGGCTCTGGGAATGCTTGGTAGATCCATCAGAGAAGCAATGGAAAACTGGACCATTCATAAACACATAGAAGGCTGAGCAAAAGTAGCAGGAAATCAACAAAGTAAGCACTTTATGGAAAAGCCATGTTTGGGAAGAACCTCAGAAGAAGAACAAAACCTCAGATTGGCTGAAACTTGGCAGGAATAAAATCAAAATAATAACTGGCCTGTTAACAGGACACGCACCTCTGTGGTTATATTTGAAGAAAATTGGCCTCCACACTACTGAAGTAGAGTGCATCCTGGGTCTGGAGGAAAGTTGAATATGAATTGGTACAAAAACGCTCTCACCAGGAAATATTGAAACTGGTCAAGCCACAGATATATTGGACTGGTGTGACTAAACCATCAGAGAAAGCCGTTTGGTTGCAGTGCAATGGAAAGGCATTCGGCAGACAGCCGTTGGTGATAATAAAAATAACCGTTTACCAGTCATTAATTCAGCCAATTGAACACAGACAAAACATGGTTGCAAGGTCTTAGACAAGAAAATCATTAACATGCATGTTTAATAATCCTAAAAATACTTAATTGAACTAATAATTATGTGTAAATATTAAATTCCTTTTCACATCCTTATCAATAAATTACGTTACGATAAAATGAAAATTTAGAGGTGCGTTTATATTATTATTCAATATATTGATATGAAACCTAAATAAATTGAAATATTTTTATAGATATCGCTAAATTATAACGTAGCTGCCCTCTTCAGCCACTGCGTTAGTTTACTACTCTACTTCATATTTTCTGGAGTGGTTTTTTAAACTTTTATGATAACCAAGAATGGGTTACACTCAAATCCTGTTGTTCTGTGCTTTGGTATAACAGAACAACATTTTTGTTCTTCATTTTTACGCATTCTCTTATTTTGTGTAGTCTTGAGTCTCGGTTCTCGTAAAAATATTCATATCGAATCATTGCAAGATTGCTAGAAGAGTCCGCAGACAGTAAAGATATTCAGGGGCCCTAAAATGAGATTTTTGTATTGATTTGATCATAAATGGCTTGTTTCGGATTAATAATATTTGATGAGTGACCACTTGCCGGTGATATTTTCCAGTCCATTATGCCATGGTCCATTACCGATTGGAAGCACACACAATAAGTTATTTATAATATTTTGAGATTCAGTACTGCTTACAAACAGTGTGTGTTTTCTTCTTGGTGGCTATGTATCTCGGACATTTTAAATTCCTGGTAAAATTGCAAGTAAAACTTTTACTTGATCCGTTATTGGCTGACTTCTCTGATTGCACTGATTGAGGTTTGAATTTTGATGCGAATTTGGAGATACACTACTTTTAGTTTATCTGCATTTAGGGTTTCACAATTTCTCTGATTCCAGTTGGTATTTTCAAATTACTTTTTTATGTTGCCTTTATGGCGTCCTTTTTGTTAACCAGGTGGCAAAATGTGTATAATATATTCATAATAAGTGATGAGTTTTTCAACTGTCACATTGTTTGGCGGTGTGTTTATTAATTACGTGTTATTAACATGGATTATTTCTAAAGTGTACTACCCTAAGTATCTGGGTTCCTATGAAAGTTGGAAAAATGAAACTTGGGGAGCTTATCTAATACTCAGGGAACTCAATTTTGCTTCCTTGAACAGTTGAATACACTGAACCGATTTTGAGCAATAAATTTTTTTTCAACAACTTTTTAGTAACACCCTGTATATTTTCTTACATTTTGGTAGCCTTTGTGATTGGCTTTACAATGATACCACATAATGGGTCTAACTCTTATAGCTCCTAATATACAGATGCTTCATATGCACAACACCTGCTATGCACATCACATTATGTGATTGACAATTGTTTTTGCTTTTAAAATCTATCATCTCATTGGCATTTATTTTCCCACGGTCATATGCTATATATTTTTAAGTGAAACAAAAGACGATTGGTTTTAATTTGTATTACATTATATATGTACCAGGGCCGAATCATGTTTTTTTGAGAGTTTGATAAATTTCATAGAAGTTTCTTGAATAACTAAAAAAAAAAAATTCCAAAAATAAAAATATAAATCTTATATATAAAAATTAACTTCCCTATGTTACTTGAAATTTTGATACAACGTTGCATTTACTCCAAATAAGAAGAATATATAATAAAAATACGGGAGCACGGGAATATTGCACCCAGGGAATACGGGAACACCTATTCTTGAAATTTGACACAACATTGCATTCGAATACGCGCGTGTTTTTATATACTTAATACGGGATTACGGGAAAAAGGAAAAAAATTCTTGAAATTTTTACACAGTTCCATTCGAATACGCGCGTGTTTTTATATACTTAATGCGGGAACACGAGAGTACGGGAATACGAGAATACGAGACAAGGGAATAAGCGAACACATATTCTTGAAATTTTGTTAGGCCATATCGCTGACCGCGGCTGTAATGCGAGAACACGGAGATCAAATCAGTTCAAATAAGATCAACTCAATTCAAATCAGATCAATGAACTTCAAATCAGATCAAATCAGTACAAATCAAATTAGTTCAAATCAGACCAAATCAGTTCAATCAAATCAGATCACGTCGGATTAAATCACATCAAATCAGTTCAAATAAAATCAAGTCAGATTAAATCAGATCAAATCAGATCAAATCACATCAAATCAGTTCAAATCAAAACAAATAAGATCAAATCAGTTCAAATCTGATCAACTCCGATCAAATCAGTTCAAATTAGATCAATGCACTTCAAATCAGTTCAAATAAAATCAAATCAGATTAAATCAGTTAAAATAAAATCAAAGCAGATCAAATCAGTTCAGATCAGATCAAATCAGATCAAATCAGATCAAATAATACCAAATTAATTCTAATCAAATCAAAACAAATAAGACCAAATTAGATAAAATCAGTTCAAATCACATCAAATTAGTTCAAATAAAATCAAATCAGTTTAAATCAGATCAAATCAAACGAAAACAGTTCAAATCAGATCAAAATAAATCAGTACAAATCAGGTCAAATCAGTTTAAATAAGATCAAATTAGATAAAACCAAATCAAATAACATTAAATCAGAGCAAATCAGTTCAAATCTGATCAAATCAGTTTTAATCGGATAAAACAATACCAAATCAGATCTAATCACATTAAATCAGATTAAATCGCAGATTAAACAATTGATAAGACTATTGTAGGCAACTCGTCGGCCTTGCACGCCAGACAGCTATTTTAGAAATTAGTCAAAAAAAGAGTCAAGAGCGATCGCAGGCCATAGCAAATCGGACAGCGAAGGTGTCCGCGCCGTAGGCAAGTACGGGAACCAGGGGATTAATGGGTAGGTGATATTTAGGCCACGCAAGTTTTATTTAATTTACCCTAAACTATTGTGCAAATTGAATTTACGAGATATAAGCTGACAGTGAATTAAAAGGTTCAACTTTTGTTTTATGCCAGATATAACAAAACGGAGGACTTACAGTATATGAAAGATGGGGTGGCAATAACGTCCACGAATTTTTCAGATATCATACTATGAGGGATTATAAAATTTAAAAATATACAGATTATTGTTATTTTGTCTAAATAAATTAATTTATACATATATCTAATCCATTCGAATATCCATTACATTTTTTAAAAATAAATGTTGTCTAAAATATACCATTTTTGTTTGAAATTGCAATATAGTACACTGGAGTTACCGGTATGTCATGCATAAAAAATCTGGAGCTGAAAGGATTAGTACTTAAAGGAATTTCTTCTGTTGCTTTTCTCCGCGTTATAATTACTAGCAGTTCCTTCATTTTAAGTGGTTATACTTCTTCTTTTTCTTCGTATGATACTACAATCCTAAGTGCACCTGGACCTCATCAATAAGAGTTTTCCACTCTTGCCTTAGCTTAGCCTTTCACTTCCATCTTCTGGCCCCTGCTGTCTGCAGGTCTTCTTCTACATCATCTAGCCATTTCATATGGGGTCTTCCTCGCATCCTTGCCCCACCCGGCTTTCCATACAGGGCTTTCCTAGGAAATCCCTCCTGCGGAATTCTTTCTATGTGCTCTAGTCATCTTATTCGCCCGTTCCGCGTATAGTCTCTTCAGTTTTTACATTACTCCATATTTTCCATTATCCATTTATGCATATCGGGCCATTGATTTTTCTGAGAACCTTTCCTTTCCGAAATTCCTAATATCTTCTCACGATCTTTAGTCAGCACCCATGTTTCGCTGGCATATAGTCTGATTATTGTCGTATATATTGTGATCTTTGCAGCTCGGGATAGGTTTTGAAATCGCAAAGATTTCTGTACTACGTACATACATCTGTTTCTTGCCGCTATCCTTTCCTTAATATCGACGCTGATGTCACTATATTCTGCCACTACTGATCAGTCATAAGTTGGGAAGCCATAGTTTTGGATTTGAATTTGCTCTTCTTCTTGCCTCTGATGTCTGGATGTTCGAATATATTTTATCTCATATATTTTGTTCTTGGCATATCTCCAAACCTTGTTTGTTCCCAACTGTTTCAAATTCTTCAAAGGGTCCGCCTCATACCGTTCTAGACATAGCTATTAAGGGCATATCATCTGCATATGCTAAGTGGTTGGTCAGTCTATTAAATATGGTACCTCCAGGATTTGTTCTAATGAATTTGTTCTAACTGCTTTCTCTAAGCAGAGGTTGAAAATCATTAGTGATTAACCCTCTTCCAATGGGGAAGTTGTCCGACAACGAATTTTTAACTTTCACTTGACCACATATGCTTATGCTAATTAAGCCCACTAATTTCTTGGAGATCCTTAGAGTTTTTAAGTTTGAAAGTGCTTCGTCCAGATTAATACTGTCGCAGATCTACATTAAATTAATATGCTTTTTCTAGTATCTATCTACATGTAAAAATATGATCGGTAGTGGCTTTGCTCCATTCTTCTGGCATTCTTTCATTCATCCACACTTCCCAGATTTATCTGCACAATTGTAATGTCAATAGGTCATTGCCACATTTGTAAAGTTCCACATTTGTGAATCCCTTAAATTTCTGGTGTCTTGGTTAACTTCTGGTTTACCTAAATGTAACTATAACATACATATTTTAATGAATCTTTGTTATATCCGAAATCCAGAGCCTCCATTTTATTTGATTACTATTTAATAAAATGAAACAAAATTTATTATCTACTGTAATATATGAAATATGTATTCGATATCTCATTAATTATTTGTAAATATTCCTTTTAAACTCATTATCGATTTATCATCTTTATCATTCAGTCCAGAATTTTGTACGCTTCACTCGCAAAGTACGTTAGTTTTAAAACAATAAGTAGGAAATATTTGACTAATTTATTTTTACTTACGTACTTCTATATTTCCATGAAATATGTGAACATTTTTAAAATTATTTAAAGTTTTAACAGTTTTTTTTCAAAATGAGTAGTTTTAGATGTGAAATAATAAAAGAAAAAGTATTAAATCAAAATATCTTATCAAATCAAAGGTAGTGCTCATCTTCAAAAAGTTTGGCATCCTTGATTTAAATGTTAGAAAATGTGTGTTAAATCAGCGTTTCTCAACCTTTTTTTGGCCCGCGGACTCGTAAAAATTGTCAAGAAATCGCGCGGACAAAAAGTTGTCAAGAAAAGTTGTCAAGCAATAAAGCAATTTTTTTTAACAAAAAAAAATTGCTATATTTTGAATAAGAATTGTTTTCACGCGAACAGGTAAACATTCTTTGTGGACCGGTGCCAGACCGGGGGGTGAGTCTAGTTGCCTAGACGATAGCCGAAACTAATGTTTTCAGCCTTGAATTAATCTCTCTCATTATTTTGAAAAATCTGACAATTATTAGCGAATTTCGTAAACTGTTCCCTGAGATCATCTTTTGATTTATTCTCAAATATTCCATTTTGATAGATGATTTCATCCAGGTAAGGATTTAATTTACGGAAATTTAAATGTTTTATAAACTTTTGTCCGGTGATGTTCCATCCTAAGAAACAGTAGGACATATTGTATCGGTATCTTCTGTACCGTTATTTCTATACTACATATCTTACATAAATGTTGAGATTGCGATTGCGTCAAACGTTTTTTGTTTTACTTGCGTCAAAACATTGACGAGAGAAGTCATAGTTTCATGACTAAATATACGTAGGTTTTAATTTCAGTATTATATACAAGCAGAAGTATTTAGTGGTACCTGGAAGCACAAATTAGTTGTTTGTAGATTATGTTTTTCTTGTTTGGTGAATGTTCAGAATGCGATAATTTTGATTTTCAAAATAATTAATTTAGTTTAAAACAAATGTATCTTTGGTTAATTTATAATGATTACTTATAAATTAACGTACAGCAGTAAGTAAATTAACGTGTAATAAATTAACGTACAGTACAAATTAAGAGTTAAGTACAGCAGAAAATTTATAATCTGTCAAACATGTGGCTAAGACTTGTCGGTACGTGAGCCTGTGGGACTACTGAGTATACAGGTATTTAATTATCATTAACTAAATTTATTGTCTAAGGATAATATCATAGACTAGCGTTTCTCAACCTTTTTTGGCTCGCGAACCGGTAAAAGTTGTGCAAAAATTTCGCGGACCGGCGGTTTCTTTTTAACAAAAAATATTATATTTTGAATAAGAATTGTTTCCGCGAACCGGTCATTTTTCTCCGCTTACCGGTGACGGTTCGGCGGTTGAGAATAACTGTGTTAAATGATCGGTGGCTAATTGTAATATATCTGCAACCGACGCACAATTATGAACTAAAAATTATAAACAAATTATTTTTTATATAACAAGAGTTCATTTTCTTTATCCCTGAGAAATTTAAAATGAGTTTCACAAATTAAAATTCTTCAAAAACTAGTGTGTGACCTTTTTAGTTTGTTCAATTTGTTTCTGTGACTTCTTGTTATAATCTATAGGTATTTTAATAACAATTGTTAAAATCAGATTCTTCGATATGAATATAATTATTGGGCTTCAAATATTTTCATGTTACACTGACATTGCTTACGTTTTGGCAAAATTAGGGAAGAAAATCTCGTTAATATTAAAACAATCGGGATATTCAACGTGGCAGATATGAGTAATTGGTGTGGAGGTTGTTCGCGTGAAAAGTGTAAAAGCGGGTTTTTGTTTTGTTTATAAAGATTAGTTGGTTTTCATCCGTAGATTTCCTGTATGACGTCATATTCGACAGCATATTTTATTGTAAATTTTCCATATTTTATTGTTCGGTAGAGTTAACTAGTAAACTGTGGACTAGAGTTCTTCAGTGTCCTTTTATTGGATCAGATGTTAATGCAAGAGTATTGACGTATTTCAAATTTGCCCCAAATCATAATGCCACATTGCGTTTGAATTTATTACATTAATTCATCATACCATAATTCATGAAACGGTGGTATGTTTCGCGCCCACAAATAGGAAGCTAACTCAATCTATCGCAGGTGCCCGTAACTTGATCTATCGTAGGTAGATCGTAATTGGGCTTAAAATAGCTTGTGATGTGTTGGCTGTGAATGTTGGTGGCGCTAAGGTTGTTGGTGGTGGTAGGCGGTAGAGAATGGTCACTTTTGTGTAGTTGGATATTTTTCCGTAAGATGGCGTTGTGATGACTGAATTTGGATTTAATATATAATAAATTTATTAATTTGTTATGTATTTTTTGTTAAATAAACAAAACCATCGTGAATGTTTTATTTATCACATTATTGGAAAATACATTGATTTTTTTCAATTTTTGGTTATTATTTTTTAATATATAATTGATGTAATATAAATGATATAATAAATTGTTTTCTATCCAATTATTATATGATTCTATAATATTATTAAAACATGTAATATATTCATTATTTGTAGCAAATATATTGTCATAATGGTATACGTTCCATTCTTTTGAACCTTTTGGTAAAAGTATCACATGATATTCTTTGTGGAATTGCATCTGAACGTTGTTGCCATAGGTGTTTTCGATTGTTTAAAAATTTGTCTAATATTTTTATAAATTCATAATTTGTCCATAAATCAAACTTTCATGTTTTTTCTAAAAGGATATTGTGTTTATAAATTAAGATTTTTGATTTTTTTTCATAAAAGAAATTATACATTATTTATTGAATATGTTTATGCTCCAAGTAAAATCTTTTTCTTTAAAATTTCTTTATCTAATTGTTCTACACATAAGTAAAGCGTATTAAAAAAAAGACGATTTCTTTTCATTTTTTTCCATCGTAATTATTTACAGTATTAAATACTTTATAAATTTATTATATATTATTAAATCAACATTCAGTCACGCCATCTTACGATAAAGTATCCAACTACACGACAGTGCCCATTCTCTACGGTAAACCACCTTAGCGCCATCTATTAGACCTAATCAAAACTATCATTTCAAAATCACCATTCCCGTTTTAACCCAACTCATCACAATCAATTTTAACTCCAATTACGACCATCTACGGTAGATGGCCGCGAAACATAGCACCATTTTGGCGGCCGCGAGACATACACTAATTGACTACTTATGTTGTGTATAAAACTTTTTATATAAACTCTGGTATATAAAATAATTTTTATATTTTTTATTATATGGGCTTTGGGGAGCCACGCCCCAAGCCCGGGCTTTCCCAATCACTTCATTCCATGCTTCTCGGTTAAGAGCGAGTCGTTTCCACTTACGAATTTAAATTTGTCGCACGACATCTCCACCTCATCTAACAATCTCTCACGTGGTCGACCTTGTCATCTTCTTTCTTCAAGATGTCGATGGAATACCTGCTGTTCATACTCTCGAGGTGTCCTGCCCGCCGAAGTCTTCCTCTTCTTACTTCTACTGATATACGAGGAGACGCTGTATTATGTTATATCGTATTCGTCAGGATCAATTTTTTTGGGCTGAGCTGTAGATTGATCGCACCTATTTCTCACCTCTATGGATGACACCTGCTCTAATAATCCTAACTGGCCTATCTGTTCGAAATCATATGTGACTTTTGAGTCACATATGTGATATGAGTACTTTTTAGATGCTGAAATCATCCATTTTCTTATGCAATTCTCTCCCTATAGATATGTCCTTGCAATTTCCTATTCTCTAGCAAATTTCAGCTATTGTATTATTATTCTTGGTGAGTTTAAATCTCAGGTTCTAAAAATAGCTGAAATTTGGAACACGTTTCCATGCTAGTTGGGTTTTCTCCATTTTCTTTTCACGGGATAATAGCATCTATTTTGTTCTTCCAATGTTAACTTTTAGGTTCTTCCAATGTTAACTTTCTCTGACTTCCTCAAAATTGTTCATAAATTCCTTCTGTGGACACGCTCTTTCCAGAATTTCTATATCATCAGCATAGATCAAATTCTGTACTACATGATATATAGCATTACCGATTGAATAGGGTTTCTACCTCGTATGAAAGACGACAATGCAACATCTTTCATATTAATGTTTCGGACTACACGTTCCAAAACGATCATTATAAAGAATCACCTCTTGTTTACTTGGAATTCGTTGGTGAATTTATTTTGGTTTTGGGCTTTAATTTTACAGCTTAAGAAGTCCAATGTCATCTTTACCAATCGGTGAATTTCTTTGGTATTCCCATCTCATCTAGAGTTTCGTAATGTTCCTTGTCAGTCAATGCTCAGTCAGTGCTATCTGGAAATCAATATAGAGATAGTGGACAGGTATATTGCATTCCTAGAACTTCATGTAAAAATATAGTCAGTTGTGGATCAGTTGTATCTGAATCCACTTCGATAATTCCCAAGCACCATACCTGTAAGACACGTAGCTAATTTTTCCGAAATAATTTGTGTTACTCACACATCTTGTGACAGGCTCTCGCTCACGACGCTGCTAACGGAGAGTCCTAGAGACTGTCATAGAGGGTATAAACAGATATCTTAATTATTACAGAATTTAACAGCCTTCTGAAGGTACAGGTAGCTTCGAGTCTTGCGAGTAATCCAGTGGATCTCGTTCTTGTTGTTGGCACCTGAAAAAGACTAACCGCTAATTAATAAAACAGCACTTAACGATTTAACAAAATGACGTCTATTGTTCTTCTAGACAATATAAACAGAGATAGAAATATATATGCATAATTAAATGTCAGTAATAAACAAAAGAATAAATGTCAAATTAAACTAATGACTCAACAATGGCGGTTAAATAAACAATAGCGCTTCTATTCTCAACAAATCAATATAGGTAAGCGGTGCAAACAAAACAATACAAATGTATGCCAATAATAATTACAAAACAAAAATAAAAGCGGTGCATGAAAATCAATTTCACATGTGCGGTGATGAAATAATAAAGCGTTAGTAATCCGGAAAGCATATACAAATAGTTAATAATAGAATCGGCAATAAATTAAAATGCACGATATGTATAACGGTCAAGGTAGGAATCTTGGGAGATCACTATAGGTCACCATAACATCCCGTGAACGTAACTTCTATGTTTACTGAGCGATTAAATGTAACCCCGTGAATGCAAGTTAGAGTTATCTATTCCAGTGATTGGAACAGTTAGGAGATCACTATCAGTTACAATAACACAACGTGTACGCAAATGTTACTGCCTCTTGAGCAACTAAAACTAAATGCAAGTTAGAATTATATGTTCCAGTGAAGGAAATAGTAAAGGGGCTCACTAAAACTAATCCCATGTACTCAAGTTAGTATTATATGCTCTAGTGAAAAGGAAATAGATTGGTGATAAGGTAGAAAGAGAAACAAAGCTATTGAAAATACATGTGAACTATATAGCAGTGAAAGAGAAAAAAATTTTTCGTAGCAAACGCGTTAAAATTGCCGGCGAGTGTCGCTGGATCTACTTGTGGTTCATTTGTCGCCTGTGGCTGTTGCTATTGATACCTTTCGATTTGACTCGAATCAGGAAAACTAACTTAATACATTCAAAATCTCACTATTTATAGGCATGACCCATCACTCAATTTTCAATCTGTTGTACGGGTCGTATGGAGTCAGCTACTCATTATTTCACGACCCTGTACGGTTCACCTTTAAATCAGTGTAGCAACAGAAGTATACACACCACCATACGGTGCTGTACATTGTGTGTACCACAGCTTGCAACAACCAACAGATAGCGCATTATATATGCATGTTTCTATTTCGTTACTCCCACTTTAAATATATTCAAAATAAATTATAAACAATAATGCATCATCCCGTATCGTTCAGCAGCGGACTGCGATGTACACACATACGCCCGTTCTAGTCAATTTTCAAATTCATATTCGTGCATTAGAACGGGCCAGGTGGTGTAGTAGGTAAGCGTTGGATTCATAACCCAATGCAATGATCTTACTTACAAAGTGGAAAGTACTGAGGAAGGCTCCTACCGAATTCCAGAAATGCATCTACCTTTAACTGGTCTTTTTTAAAGTCAATTTGAATCTCTTAAACGTCTTAAGCAGTTTTTCGAATAAAAATAACACACCTATTTTTAAATAATATTTATTTGATTACATAGTTACTCTTTCACGGATTGAATAATAATAATTGTTTTTTATTTATCATACGTAATTATGTAATGTATACACTAAACCTAGGTAACGTTGTATGTTACCCAATGTAATATAATAATAGAATTATCTGCTATATAATATATGTGGATGAAGACGTGCATTTCTTAAGCAAACAATGTGTATCTATTTATTATTAGTTTAATCTAATGTAGGGTTCCCAAATCTCATCCGTTAATTATTTTAATACGTAATCTAAAGAGACTTGTGTTTTGTAAGGTAACATGCTTTCTTAGAATCTTTGTGGATATTTTAAAATTTACTACAAATGTTTTTTTTATACACGTCATAACTTTATAACAGTGGCCTGAAAACAATTTAATAAATTGTTTTCTACTTTTTCATAAATGTAAGAATTTTAAATGTAGCTATTATTTCGTTATTATTATATTTCTTTTAATGCAAACTAATAAAGTACTGTATTTTAATTTGTTTTTTATAGTTTATATTTATAATACAAAATATATTTTTCATTATAAAGAATTAAAAAATATTATTGTCACTATTGTCCCAAAAATTGAAAGATTAGTATTTGTAAAATTGCCCTGTCACATTTTTTAGTGAAAAGGGAGAAGTGCTGTAAAAGCGGCTGTAGACCGCGGTAATGTGGACAAACGGGACTGTCCGTGTCGCAGGAAAATATGAGGACGGGGAGACTCATGGGTTGGCAAATTTCTGCGTAAGCGATTTGAAAAGTTCAAGGCAACATGGCCGTATAGCGTGTTTCGCACGCCATACTGCCCTGCTAGTAATTTCGCAACAGTGTTCTCGGACACCTGCGTTGTCCATGTCGTAGGCAAATCTGGGGAAATTCATGCATAGGCGAATTTACTCGTCCATGCTACGCTGTCCTTTTAGAAATTACTCGAAAAGCAAGTCAAGAGCAACGCGGATAGCCAAGCTGTCCGCGCCGTAGGCAAATAAGGAAACTTGGGGATTCATGGATAGGCTATTTATCATATGCTTTTATTCATATCATTTTTGAGTCATAAGCATTATTCTTCTATTTCTATTTGTGTGAGGCATAATTATTTGTATTTATTCGTTTTTTAATAATAGTAAACTATCAAAACAATTAAACAAAACATTTTCCGTGAATTCTAGAAATTGTCATACTCTAATTTTTCAGGATTGTTTTATATTATGTGTTACAATTTTGTTTAATATAAACTTAGCTTAACAATTAAGCGTTTATTTAATAACAACGAAATCGCGTACTTGAATTTCGTGAGAAAGTGATTTTGAAGATTATTCTAGTAGGTGTAATTTGTTCCATTTCTTTAGATTTATTCTAGACATGGAATTATCGGATGTCGTCTAGCCAACTAATTGTGACAATTTAATTCTTTCAACTCTATTTTCAATTGATTTTACTTTCATATTTGCAATGTGGAAATTTATTACAACACTTTTCAGGAAAATGTATTGAATTATTATATGATATAGTGCTATTATAAAATAATTTATGATTATAAAACTTTCGTGTATTCGTTTAATGTGTTCTTTAAACGAATTTTTTTATACTTGGTAGCAGATTAATTATGGATTTATTATAAAACTTTCATTTAAAGAAAACATTTATTACTTTAATTGGCGTTTGGTTTTTAAAATCTGATTATAAATTTTAAACTTTTACAAATTTAGTTTTATGATCACAATAGTTAAAGATATATTTTTCTTGTTTCATGCTTACATCACGAAGTGGGGGGTAAGTTTAATAATTCAATTAACAATTTCATATAAGATATGCACTAAAAAAAAGTCTAACACAAAGAAAGAAATATCTAAATAATCAACCATGTACATAATCACTCCAATAAATAGGCCATATAATGATAATAGTTTATTAGACCTGAAGATATCTACAAGATTGTTCCCAATTCAAATTATAAATTATGCATAGAAGTCATTTCTGCATAAAAAAATCCTGTTTGCATTTACACTTGAAGCCCATCATAGGTCATAATGAAATAGAAATAAGCGAAATTGTTGAGAGTCCTGCATTCTTATGTAGAAATTTTGAGATCCTGTTGAGAGACTTAATGCTTTCGAATTCAACGGATCTTTCACATTTTCTGAAACGAATTGTTGGTGACCTAACCTTATGACTTTTCATTGTCTCATAGCCGTGTATGTCAGACCAGATTATGTCAGACCAGACCAGATGGTTAATAAGATTAATTTTGCCATATAGTCGACAGTCATAGGTAGTAGTAGAGAAAAACAGATGGTTCTAGACCACATTCCTCCTCACTAAAGCCCCGGCGCATTTACCATTCCAATTATATATTCTTATGATGTATTAATATATTACATATTGGCGAATGCTTAGGGCGATTCAGGTTGCATTCATCATTCCACTTATCCTTTTTTAGTAAATTTATTTTTATTATTGGCGAATGTTTCGGCATTTTCGGTAATTTATTTACTCAATTTGCTCTGTTTAAACCGTTTAGGCTCCGCTTCCAGCGATGACGTCGTTTGCGCGTTTGACAGCTGGGGCATTAAAAATCCAATATGACTGTTGAAATAAGTATACTCTACATATAGTAGATTAAAATTTTGGAGTTCCCAAAAGCCAGGGCTCCTCTACGATGGGTGAATATTTGTATCCAGTGTCCCATTTGAGCAATATGTCTGGTCCTGATATCACGTGATTGCGTGACAGAGGCACGTTCGTATATCTTTGTAGATCTTTATATCTCAATGTCGTGAATGTAAACAAACATTATGACGCTGCGTTTTGAAGGTATGTTTACTAATGTTAGTGCGAAATTTGAAATGCATGCCGGTAATGCAGATTTCTGTATCATTGTTTGCCTATATTGCTTTTCCTTCGGTGGAAATGGCGCCTTTTGTTTACTTAATATTATCTATTGTATGTTAAATGAATTTGTAAACACTGATTATATGTGCTCATATTTGAATAGAAAAGATACGTTGTCATTGGCTCCCCCCAGTGGCGTAACTACAGGGTGGCAAGTCGGCAAAATGCCACGGGCCCCCAGCCGGAAGGGGCCCCCGGTCAGAGG
>WYDF02280074.1:0-17193 GCA_009867245.2 Adranes taylori | reverse complement strand
CCGCCCTGCACCACAGAAACATCCTCCATAGAGTCACCACACGTCGGCCACGACGTTGGACGAAGAAGAAGAAGATAGGACGCGAAGATAAAGAATGAATACGCAGAAAGTGCAAAAAGACAAAGGAACAGTGGGCGACTTATTTTGATCCTATTTTTCCTTTTTGTATTCCTGATCCTTTTTCTTATTCTCCTTTATTCCCCAATTGAATTTGAATCCGAAGAAATTAAGTAGAAACAACCACGCATTTGCTATGTCACGTACTGACTTGAAAAAATTTATTGGTATCCGTATATTTACTGGTTATCACTCTCCCTCAAACAAAATTTTACTGAAGTTTAGATAAAGATAGTGTATACATCTAAGTTAGACATGAATTACATAAGGGTACATGTAGATTGATGTATTTTCCCATAAGATATCGATTGATGAAAAGATGGTTCCATATTTTGGACGTCATTCTTTTAAGCTATTCATATGATGGAAACCAGTAAGATTTGGATTCAAACTGTGGTGTATTGTCTCACCTGGAGGATCTGTGTATCACTTTGACCCTTATGATAGAGCTTCACAGAAGCCCAATAAAAACCTGGGTTTTTGGTTAAATGATTGTAACAAACTTGTCGAAATTTTTTCATGATCATTAAAATCATATCATATTTTTTGATAACTTCTTCACAAGCCATTACCTTCTTACCTTGTTGTGAGAAATGAAATTCTTTGCAGCTGGTACAGTGAGAGAGAACAGAGTGCCTGCCTTTCTGTCCACTTCAAACAAGAAATTTTGGTATCCTTGAGCCAATAATGAATGTAAAAAGATACAATCGACAAGAAAAAAGTACAACATAGTCCCTCAACCAAATGTTATCCACCAATACACACAAGGAATGGGAGGTGTGGATTTACATGATAATGTCATTGCAAATCATAGAATTAGAGGCAAGAAATGGTGGCCATTATTCTCCAAACTTGTACCAAATGGCAAGAGGCTCTACTATCATCAGTCAAATTAACTCCAGATCCCAGATTGTATTACCTCTATTAAAAACTGAAGAAGAATCTGAACTGGAGGTAAACCAACAACCACAGAGAAAAAAATATCAATCCAGGACACCCTAGCAGAAGCAGATTGCCAAGTGCAGTGAGGAAGGACAGAACTGACCATATTATAATCCGCAATGAAGGAAATGTAAGGAGGAGATACAAGTTGCAACGGACAAACGATTTACATATGCAAGAAATGGCAGTTTCATCTTCACAGAGTATTTTTCAATATTTCATGAGGGATCAGTTTTTCGATATAATCAACAATGTTGTTCATTTTGAGCAAATAAAAGCATGTGATCGAAATAATAACAAAAATATTGATGACAAAATACCATCTTTTTTTACAATGTTTATTTTTGGGAAAAAATGGATTAATGCATCATATTTATGACTAAAATAGAAATTCTCGCTATTTATTGATAATACCTCATATTTGCTTGTGGTCAATTATTAAAGTAACAGACTCAGATGTTTTCGTACATCATGTTAACTGAAGCATTAATTTCCATTCATAAATTATTTATGAAGTTATAATTAAAAAACAAGAATATTACAATAAAACATTGTATTGCAGGCTTATAATAAACCAATTATGTTACTCCGTATTTAAATTATTTCATGCACATGGATGATACTGATATTTTTAATTTATTTTTATTCAATAAAAACTTTTATTTCAAACATATTTACGGTTAAACTTATGAAGTAACATGTGTCAAGTACCATATTGTGTATTAAAATTCCTACAAACCAAAGCACCAAAAGTAATTAGATTATATTTCCACCAGAGGTCGAAGTTAGTCCATGAATTGCAAACTCATCGACTAACTGAGTTTGCCTCATAATAAGTTTAAGAATAACTGAACAAATTTGCACGGTATTGGTTTTGTCATGTGGAGGGGGTTCGAGCCGTGTCTAAACAGTCTTGTCTAGAAATGAGTTAGTGAGTCAGTGTCTGTCTTCGTGGAACCCATATTTTCCTATTATTTATTTATAATTTACGTAAACTGATTGCAGACTTGTGCTAGTCCAGAAAAAATGAAACCTCCAGAGAACCCGTTTTCTTATAGGCCAATTTGCCTGAGTGACGGGCTAGACAAAGTCCTTGAGGGGAATCATACTTGCAAGACTCCAGGAGCATAGTCATATTCCTGTCGCGGGGCCAATACAGGTTCCAATTAAGACGAAATACAGTAGACGCGATGAAGGCCGTTATAGATTTTGTTGCTACAGCTAACTCCAGGCCCTACCGGCAGCGCCAACATTCCATAATGGTGACACTGAGTGTAGCCAACGTCTTCAATTCACTGCCGTGGCAAGCTATTATGGAGACATGATTGGTAGAATGGGTACCAGCCTAATTGCTACGAGTAACAGGAGATTATCTACAAAACCGCCAAATTATATTAAGAGAATGTGCTAACAGGGTGAAAATTAATATCACAACCGGGGTTATCCAGGGATTTATAATGGGACCTCTGCTGTAGAACACTGTCTATGACGACGTGTTAAAATTAAAGATAACAATTCAAGCGTTAGCCTTCGCCGATGACCTGGCCATAGTTAATACGAATCGAAACACCGATCAACTCCGCGCAGATGCTTCCTGCGCGATTAGTAAGATATCGAATTGGCTTTCAATTAAAGAGTTATACCTTGCCGCAAATAAAACAGAAGCAGCTTGGTTATCAACAAGAAGGAGAGGAAGGGATGGACTTATCGAAATTAAGGTCAACGGGTATAAAGTGCCGATTAGACGAGAAATAAAATATTTAATGGTTTACTTGAAGCTAACTTTAGATGCACCCGACACGTAGTGGCAGCGACCAATAAAGCGAAGGTAGTGGAAGCTGCAATCAGTAGACTGACGCCATATATTGGAGAACCGGGCGAGGGGGCAAGAAGGATCTTATCCTTGGTGACTTACACAACTTTGTTATAAGCAGCCCCGACAAGGGCAGCGGGCGTGGAAGTCCAAAGAAATAAATTGCTACTAAGAAGGGCAACTAGGACGAAGGCGCTCAGAATTATACGCGGATATCGGACAGTGTCCACTGACGCAGGTTATAGCAGCTCTTGTTCAACTAGACCTCTTGTTTAAAGAACGCAAATCAGCATATGACGCAAAGCGACAAGGGACGCGGGTTCCTAGTAACTTATTGAGGCAAACTTCCTTAGTTGATTACCAGCGTAGATGAGACAAGTGTGCATCAGGGCTGGTGAACGATTTAGAGTGCTGGGTCGCAAAGGACCACGGCAAAACACAGCTCTTGTTAGGACACGGGAGCTTCAATTCATATCTGTACCACATTGATAAACGTCCGAGTAGCGCGTGTGATTACTGTATCTCGGAAGAGGACAATCTAGAGCATGTACTTTTAGTCTATCCTAGATTGGCCAACGAAAGAGCCGAATTGGCGCAAGCGTTGACCCACGACATCAATGCTGACTTACTAATTGGCGAAATGATAGCTGATCGCGCAATTTGGAGAGGTTTCTAACTTAGCGACGTGTGTCTTGGAAAAGAAACAACGAACACAGCCCGATATGAAGAATGCAAACATAAACTCAAACACAGCTGGGACAATATAAATTGATCAAGCAGATATGAGAGGAAAAAACGTTTCCAGTCTTCGAGAAGTCGTGCACATTATGTGCGATTCCAGGAGGTTAGTAGAACCGAGGAGGAAAGGATTTAGTGGGTATTAACTTATGAAGCATTACCACATACAATACATGAACCAGTATGGGGCGTGCGTAAAGAGCATTCCTAAACCTCACAAAAAGAACGTTCAATCTTAAATAACTCCTCCGTTCATTTGGACCTTCCAGCAAAAAGTATTTATTAAATTTAGTGAGAGTGCACTTTTCTTTTCAGCATCCACTTGTCGGAAAGGCAACCTTTTTTCAACAAGCAAAAAAAGAAGAAAAAAGCTCATCATCACGCGACATTTTTTTATACTACAACAGGTACGGGCAGAAAAATATGACTGAACTAAAGTTTGCACTTACTTACCTGTACGGTATAGTTTGCACAAATATACCATGCACGCAGCTCGCTACTGTCTGGAACGGCCATTAGTCTTACAATTGATGATTTTAATGTCTAGTCTAGTCTTAATTAAGTCTTAAAACATTTAGAACAAATTCTATGCATAATCGAATAGCTGTGATCATCGAATGTTTTTCCGTTTGCGCAAAATCAATCATTTATAACGTGTAACTACATACAAGGCTCGAGAATATTCCAATAAAAATTTTGGGTATGTTGGTGAGAAGTGTTACCACACATTACTGCTGCTTAAACTAAATTTCCGTATCCACGTATTAAATGAGGTATCCAGTAGAAATTCGTTGGCTTTTGTTATCGGCTGAACAGCCTCAAACGAAAAAGAGACAAATGAATAAAACAATTAAATAATTAAACGAGAAGCAATTAATTTTACGAAATCTATCACCACTAGACATTATGTTAATTTAATACGAATAGTCATACACATGTCCGGCTTTCCTTTGAAATTTCTTCGCGGTTACATAAAGGGATGTTGAAAATATATAAACACCAGAGTTTGCGAGATGGTTGTTCGTACATATATTAAAACAAAAAGACATTAATGTCCAAATAATCCAAAATGGTTTATGAATTTCTTTACACGTGCCTCTATTTTAATAAATTGTCGCAAGTTTTTAAACACTGATTGACACAAATACGCTGACCTGAATAAAATTATATATGTACGTATATATTAGTTGCGAATTTTGAACAGAGATTTTCCTTATCTCATAACAGTCCATTTTTAATCGCTTTTTTCCAACGGACAAATTTATGGTATTTTGGAAAAACGTTCCAAAATACCATAAATTGCGAATTATCGACAGGCCTGGAAAAACGATTTCGAGGTCTGTCGATAATTCGCTTGACGCGCTGCTTTAGTAAAACTTGTTTCTGTTAATTTCGAAATAATATCTGTCCACAAAGTTGGGGATCGGCCCCGTTTCCTTTTCCCTCCCGGTTTTCCCTGAACAACAAGTTTTATTTTACAAAACCTTACCGAAACCTTTAAGTTGGTATAAAAAACCCTAATACACTGCAAACTGAATTATGTACAACACATTCCATATTCAAACAAAATTATACATAAATATTTCTTAAACACAAAACTCTAAATTGAAATAGAACCCTACATCCCCACTTCACCGTCTAACCTTTCATAATCTCTTTCTTCTCTCCTTCTCCCTATCTTTACTCTTTCTTCTTCCTGTTCCCTTCTATAAATCATTCTTTTCCCTACTTATTAACTAAGCCTTTTTAATATTTCTATAAATCTCTTATGTAGTTGCAATTTTTTTGTTTTCCCCACTTATACGCTTGCTCACATAAAAGCAGAGATTGAAACGAGTACTACAATTCCTTTTTCTTCCCTCTAATTTCTTAGACAAAAATCATTACTCCCTATACTTCCCTTGCTCACCCACACATATATCAACCACATTCCCATACACCATCTCACCCAATGGTTCCCATGTTTCATCATCCATCCACACACTCTACTCCTCATTCATCCAATACTTGTTTCCCTTTTCCTCACTACCACATCTAAACCTTGCTATCATTCTTTTTTCATTCATAGCCATCTCCAATCTTAAATATTCAGGCAATCTCCCTTCCACCATAAAATATTCATATCTCTTAATATTCCCTCTTATTCTCTCCAAGTCCATATCCTTCTGTTAGACCTCAAACTCACACCTTAACCCCCTATACATCCCCTCATACCATTCACACATAAATCATCCGCACCTCTTACATACCGTAAAAAGGAAGAATTTATTTTGATAAATACCCCAGAAACTCCAGTGTTATGCAGTGTCCAGTTTTACCAGACAGAATCATATGCGTTATTTTGGCAAATGATTATCTAAAGTACCTTCATAAAAACCTCCGAACATCCATTGTCTTCAAACTCCTACGTACCGAAAAGGATTTTCTGATGTACGACTAATCTAGTATTTACCAATTGATGCAGATTTATATTACAAAATTCAAATGAAAATACTTTAGCGGATTTCTTTACAAACACTAGCTAATAAGAACATTGGCACGTATTAGTGTATAGTTTTCTCTTTCTAGCTCTATCTTTCTCGTTTACTATCTGTCTGACTTTCGTCGCATATACCAACCGGAAATCGTTTATGGTGGAACGTATCTGCGCGCGGATGTTCCTCTGCTATTATTATTACTACTACTACTACTACTATAATAACAACAACTACGTCACAGCGTTATATCTTTTTCGTCGCACCTGGTTCAAATAAAAACAGCTAAATGTAGATAAAGTGAGAATCATGATATGTTGAATTGAATTGTATAAAGCTATAGTTTCGTATCTTATCGCAAAGTAAAGTATACATTCATTTTAAACTAAATAAATAATTTTGATAGAAAATCCAAAATTAAATCCTTCATGGTTAAAAGAAGATGACATAGCTGTACTTTTAATATGCACAATGTGTAAACTTTCAACAACAATGAATTAGAAAGAGCCTCCATCATCAGTTGCATCATTATTTGCCATCAGTTGTCTCCAAAAACCTCCTCAATCATCAGTTGGTACGCTTGTATCGCCTGGAGAAAAAATGCACAAAATGTTTGTGAAGCTCGTCCAGTATTGAATCGAAGTTTCCGAAAATAGCCCCAGACCATTATGCGTCAAGCTCACCACAAACCGTTGCGATAGTTATCAATTAAATTAACTCCATGTTGTCTAATTACATAATTTTTCATTTTGATCCATGCCTTTCCCTGAAAGATTGATAGAAGATTATATTTCAGTCTTTAACTTAGTTCTTAACCACTTTTAATTGTACAAGATTCTTGCGGAACAACATCGTAAAATAAAGTAGTATGCACATATCTGGATCCCAAAGAAAACCGACGTATCTACGAAAAAGACGTGTGCTTTCTAATGCTAATACAAAATTTCCCTCATCGATGTCTGATAATTTTAAGGTTGCAGTTCTAGAAATTTTTTTATTCAACGTAGGAAGCATTTGTAAGATAAAACTGATTATGTTGTAGAAGATGAAAGTAAAATTGATTTAAGTAAATTCTTTAGAATAATTTACATTTCTGAAAACGTATTTTCAAATATAGTTTAAAATACAATTTGAACAGAAATTCAAAATTCTTCAACTACTATTTCGCTAAATATTATTTTGGGGATATGATCTGCTGTAAATGCAATGAAATCTTTATTCTTCTTCTCGTAACGGAAACTTCTAAATTGTGTTCATCGCAGAGAATAGATTATAACTTTAAAATGGTACTTCTACCATTTTTCTTCATCAACGTAGGAGCATCTTTAAAATAAAATTGATTAAGAGCATTAATAGAAGATGGATTTTAAATTTATTTAAGTATGTTCCATATAACAAATTCATATTTCTAAAAATGTATTTTCAAATAGTTTTAAACACAGTTTAAACAACAATCCAAAATTCGTCAATTGTTGTTTTGATAAGTTTCATTTTGAATGTACGATCTAATGCAAATGAAATTCTAAACTTAGAACTTCAAATCTTGGCTTCAAATTTTGACGCAACGCTTCCTCTAACCTCACGGTATACTAATGTTTCGCGGAACACCGGTTGAGAACCATTGGTTAAACTTATAAGATATGTTTCACAAACCATAAACTGCTAATACGTTCACTATACCCCCCCTCCATATGTTGAAAATTTTTAAAGATATAGAATTGAGTAAAACAGATTTTAATTTAATTCTTTCAGAAAATGATCCAATCTTTCCTCACCTCCTTTATTTATTGACTACATATTTATGAATTATATAAAATTAAAATATATATACTTTAATTATATATAAAAAATATAAAATTAAAATATATCATTAAAACATTGCCGCAATCATACTTATATATAAACGTCTAGCTTTGTTCGTCTGTCTGGAACGCTTTTAACCTACGTTAATTCTGATTTTTCTTGTGCCATTTAATATGTGAAATTAATGTCAAATTTAGTAATTACATTTAAATAAAATATGACCTGGTAATGGATCGTCGTTTTACGACGGGTTATCATCTAATAGAATTCAAAACGTCTATTTAATATAAGTTATAAGCTACTAAACGTTAATAAAAGCACTAGATGATCCGATACTGTATAGAAAGTGGGAGGAAATATCTACTACAAATAGTAGTTAATTTATTATAGCAGGCCTATTTAGTTTCAGTAACATATGCTTTCAATGTATGCATTCATATTCGTGTTTTGTTAATTTTCATTTCCTCTCCGCGTTTTTATTTTACGTTTGGAATTCTTTTCTGAATCATTTGTGGTTTCATATTATTTGAGTCAATGGGCAATGAGCAATCGTTTATGTACGTCAATGGAATGTGTCTGTTGCCTCCATGTGTCTGTGAAGTTTAAGACATTACATTTCAATTTGAAGCTTAGCCTGGAAATTTTCTTGAATAGAACTTGAAGCTCTATTACAGCAAAAAATTCTTTAATAATATTTAATAATAAAACAAATATTTTATATTAATAAATATGAAGATTAGCCCCTATAATCTGATGGTATCCAACAACATCAATCGCGATTCCGTCTGATAATTTTAAAGTTGCTCTTCTACATTTTTTTTAATCAACGTAGGAAGCATATTTAGGATAAAATTGATTAAGAACAATTATAGAAGGTGAATTTTAAATTGACGTATATTCTATATAATAAATTTATATTTCTAAAAATGTATTTTCAAATATAAATATAGTTTTAAACGCACTATGAACAGAAATCGAAAAAAAAACTGTCCAAAAATAAAATTTCATGGAAAAACTACAATTATTTTATACAAAGAAAAACTGCAATTAATTTTTAGGATTAATTCAATATAGGTAGAAGGATTGAAAGACTACAACAAATTTTTAGAAACTATTAAGAATATATAAGACATCCATTAATTTAGACAAAACGTGAGAGAATTAATAACAAACATAAATACCTCAAAACCGACGAATCTGCAAATAAGACTTTTCATTGCAATATAAAATTTCCCCAATCGACACACCAATTCTGATTTGTCAGTTTGATAATTTTACAGTTTGTTCTTCTACAATTTTTCAATCAACGTGGGAAGCATCTTTAGGATAAAATTGATTAAGAACAATTATGGAAGATGAATTTTAAATTGACGTATATTCTATATCATAAATGTAAATTTCTGAAAATGTATTTTCAAATATACTTTAAAACACACTATGAACAGAAATTCAAAAAAGAAACTAAAATAAATCATAGAAAAACAATAATTATCTTATACAAAGAAACTCTGCAACTAACTTTTAGGGTTAATTCAATATAGGTGGAAGGATTGAAAGACTACAACAAATTGTCAGAAACTAGAAGAATATAGAAGACATCGATAAATTTAGACAAAATGTGAGAAATTAATAACAAACTAAATATAAACAAAAATGCCTGAAAACCGAAGTATCTGCAAATAAGACTTTTTTCTTTGCAATATAAAATTTCCGGAATCGACACACCAATCCTGATTTCTCAGTTTGATCATTTTACAGTTGTTCTATAAATTTTTTTAATCAACGTGGGAAGCATCTTTAGGATAAAATTGATTAAAAACAATTATGGAAGATACATTTCTGAAAATGTATTTTCAAATATACTTTTAAACACACTATGAACAGATATTCAAAAAAGAACTCATCACAACTCAGAACAAGAACTCAAAAAAGAACTGCATACAAAAAAAAATCATAGAAAAACAACAATTATTTTATACAAAGAAACTCTGCAACTAACTTTTAGGATTGAAAGACTACAACAAATTGTCAGAAACTATTAAGAATATAGAAGACATCGATAAATTTAGACAAAATATGCGAGAATTTATAAGAAACTAAATATATATACAAAAATGACTGTATAAAATTTCCCCAATCCTGATTTGTCAGTCTGATCATTTTAAGTTGTTCTACAATTTTTTTAAATCAACGTAGGAAGCATTTTGGATAAAATTGACTAAGAACAATTATAGAAGGTGAATTTTAAATTGACTTAAGTATATTCTAGAACTGGAAAGTTTTCAAACGAACAGAAATCCAATATTTGTCAAATGTTATTTGGCTAAATTTCAGTTGGAGTTATTTACTTCTAGTAACGAAATCCCTCTTCTATCACCGATTGAGAATCACTGATGAAGACAAAGTAAGATTCAAAATTCAATACAATTGGAAATTAAATAGACAACTAGCTTATCGCAGACGAGTAGCAAGGGGGGCGGCTGCCGTCCTCAAAACAAACAAGATTTCCAGAAAATAGTCAATTTTTACTTTCTTCGAGCGCGCCAAATTTGTCCTAAATATGTGACGAACTTTACTAAATATGGAACAATTATCTGTTCATAATCCCATGATTTTAGTAATACTCAAATGTTTAATTATTCTTAAATTTTCTTAATAAATTACGAATAAAAAAATAAGCAATACCCTGTATTCGTCATGTAATCAATTTCGCATATGTAGAGTCGTTGAGAACTATCCATGATCATTGCCGATATTATAGTCGAAATTTCTGGATGTACCAATTCCAAAATACGTGTAATGTTTCCACAACCTCATCACTAAAATTTGTAATCCAAATAGATCACGTTTTAAACTAATATTGTACATTGTTTGAACTTTAATACTTAAAGCACCAACTTTTAAAAATGTTTATAAAAACAGTAAATTAAGTCAAGTCACAAGCATATAACGATAAATATGCTATTTCAACTGCGTAGTTCCCGAAGATAAATATAAAAAGCGAACAAACAAAACACTTCCTTATATATACAATTGCGTATTGTTCAAATACCAAATTGCGCATTCACGAAATTTCACGTATAAAATAATCCAAAATCAACATTGGGTCAAATACAGACATTCTCATTAAATCCACAAATAGCAAAAAATCCATTCCGAATGGATGGGACGTCAAAAAATTTTGGCGCGCTTTTTTTTTATTGTGTTTTCTATACAATGCACGCGTTTATTGTTACGCGGAAATATCACGTCGCAGTTGTAGTAATATAGTAGTAGTAGCAGCAGCAGCAGAATTCAAAACGTACACACAACCTAAATGCATCACATTCGTAGCTAAACAACTGAACAGACGCTCGTTTTGCGTTCGGCAAATGTTGAGAACGGGCGGGAAACATTAACAAGCGAACGATGCGAAGGAACGATCGAGAAGCGTCGTAGTTATTCGTTTATGTTTGTGCGTTTGTTTTTTCATTTGTGTGATGTGATGTTGCCAAATTGAAGCAATTCTCACTAGAAGCAGAAAAAACGTGATAAAAAAATATCATAGTTTGTGTGAAGATGAAAAGATCAAGGCAATTATGCATTATGGTCGCAATAGATGCCCAAAATATGTTCAATTCCGAGTTCTGGGCGAGGCATCTACTAAATAAAGTTCTGAGCTACTTTACAAACAGACACCTGAGATACAACACATCAAAAGGGCAAAGAAACATACGCTTAACCACTGACAGTTCCACAAGGATCCATTAGTGGACCCACATTATGATTGCACATGAAGATGCCTACAGGCGTAGCACTCGTGGCCTTCACTAACGACATAACGATATTGATTAATGATTAATCTTAAAATGATTAATCTAGATGGATGACAACCTATTAAAGCGAGGGTTAATATTCCTATTCTGACAATTGGAGAACATGCGATATAATTTAAGGGCTCCATTTAGTATCTAGGTGTCAGATTCCATAGCAGTCTGCGGTTCACAAAGCACATATAAAAACGGAGTACAGCAATGATCGTCTCGAGAATCATGCCAAACGTGGGAGGACCGAAATTAAATAACAGGAAGATGTACTGCAACGTAATAACTTTCATCATATTGTATGCAGCACAATGGCACAAAGACTAGATTACAAAGATCAGCTCTGTTAGCGGCCGCAATGGTTTATAAAACTGCGCCAACAAGTATTGGTAGAAATCCTCCAGTCCCACTACTAGCGAAAGAGGGAAAAAGAGGTACACCGTATAAGAAAAAGCAAGAGGGCGATTGCGAATAGAGACAGAAGACTGTGGCGAAAACAATGGTCAAATGCGTCGGAAGGTGCTTGGAGCTAGACACTTACCCCGACCCTAGAAAATGGGTAAATCGAAATCACGGAAAGTTACGCTACCAATTAATGCAGCCACTTACAGAACGTGGATGCTTTGCGTCATATATGTACAGATGTGGTAAGAATACCCCATCCTGCGAGTACTGTAAAGCCTTCGCGGACTACGCCAAATCTTTACACGTCTTGTGTTAGTGCCGTACTTATTCATTTTGGTCTCCCTCCAATTCAACCGTCCAGACACGGGTCATCTGTGTGCGCACATCAATAATTGCTTCTAATCCTGATTAGTGCGCTGGTCTGCACACACCACTCGTATGTGACATCGGTCGATGGATTTTGCCTCGTTCCTAATTCTCTATGTAAAAGGATTTATTTAAGATTTAATTTATGGGCATAGGGGATAATCAATAACTAATATTATTTCTACCTTTTAATCAAAAAACGGATCTATGGTGACTTCGCCTAATGACCATCCGCTGGTTTTTAACTTATTTACACCGCAAAACATGTTATCGCATCTAAATATCTTGAAGTATTTACATTATTTGTGAGTATCAAATGGTCAATATTTTAACGTCGAACTAAATAGGAACGAGGACAAATTGCCTAGTTACACTTTTGTTATTATTATATTGACGAAACATCTAGATAATGACTTATTAAGATTTCAAGAAACTTTTTTATTATGAGCATTGTCTTCGAATTTTTTTTTTATTTAAACATTTTTTATTTCGTTCAATACGTGAGCTTCATTATTTTCAACTTTTAGCACACATATTTTATTAATTTTGTATATATGTTACTAGATTTGTAGGAAATAAACGAGTTAATTTTTAGCATTACTATTAAGCACCTCGTGTCTTATTTTTACCTAATTTTAATCTCCATGGCTTTTGATAGTAAATTTTAATAGGTTACGCAGTACTCTATAGACGCGTAAGCAGGGGATGATTTGGGGTATTTAAACATCCCCTGTAATGTGAGTAAAGTCGTAGTTATACTTCTCAGTAGGTTTTCAGTCAATATTGAAAGATGTTTCCAAACTAAATTTTCTAGAACCCCTCCCCTCCCCCTGAAAAAAATTTCGGCATACACCCCTGATACTCTAATAAAAAAATGTATGTAATTAAATATTTCATATTATTAAGGGTATTCGTTTTTTATTTTGTTCTAATATTGTTTCTATGCTGATCCAATTGCGGTAGATTTTAAAATGATACTTCCTAATTGCACAGAATTTGCTTACATTCAAGATTAAAAATGATAAGTTAATGAGTTTAACTCAGGACAAATGTCTGAATAATTAATAGTAATAAAATTTATAGTTTTGGTTAACATCCTTCATTAGGGAATCGAGCCTGGATCTCCCAATTTAGAATAGTGGAAATTGGGATTTCCGAATTCGATTCGAGGATAATAACGTATTTTTTTAAGTTACGAAAATTCTTAATATCATTACTATTTAAAATTAATATAAAACAATTTGGACTTGACAACGATTCAAAATTAAATTTGATGAAGCCTGTACCAAAATATTTGATAACTACCTCTTGAAATATATTTTCATACAGTTGGCAACAGCGCCGATATTGTGTGGGCTATATGTATTGTATGTAGTATGTGCTCGTTACATGTAATCGATGGTATCTTTTTCTCGAATGATACGTCGTAATATTTCTGTGTATAGGAATGTCGTTAGTGGTGATGTATAGTATACTTGGAATAGTGACGTACTCTGATGATTCGTTATGAACGTGCTTGTGTGTGGGATGATATGAAACGCAATAGAATAATTTGGAAGTTTGAAGAAAGTACATATGCAAATACATTTCATATGTGAGTACAAATGTTTGTTTTCGCTCGGAACATGGAATAATATTTAAAGAAAAATCGAATATAAAAATATGTTTTAAATAAGAGAGCAATGTTTCAAATTGGACTACTGGATTGAGTGTAGTACGTAAAACAATAGTTAAAAACTGAGCAATAGAATTGAATCAAAACCAGGGTACTACTGAACGGCGATCACTAGACCCCATTAAAAACATTTTGGACATCCTGTTAAAATTTCGGTATGTGGCAACACTGTACTTAATCGATTATTAACCTATAAAGCGCCATGAAGTTTGATCTGTCAGTTGTCAAACAAAAGTGACAGATTTTAAATATATCAAACCATTTAGATACTGGAAATTTTCAAAATTATTTAGAACTCAATGAAAATGGATTTAAATAGAGAACATTTTCGAGCAATGATTTAATTTTCGTTTAAAAAGTGATTTGAAAGATTTGAAAATTGCCTTTGGTGAAGAAGCACCTTCAAGGACAACTCTTCCGATGGTAGCAAGAGTTTAAATTTGGCCGCAGTTAAATTAGTGATGAAGATGAATTTCGTGAAGGTCGAAATTCATCTGCAATGATATCGAAAACTGTTGAAAACATTGATACTGTACGAAATATGATAAAGTCAAATCGTCATGCTACGTATAGAGAAATTGAGTTGCACTTAGACTTGGGTATGAAACAAATTAATGAAATTTTACATCATCACTTAGATGTTACAAAAATATGTTCCCGATGGATCCCCCATAATTTAACTGAACCTCAGAAAGAGGCTCATGTGAACTGGTATAAAGAAATGCTTAAACGATTCGGCTCAGGGAGATCAAATTTGATCTATGACATTACTAGTGGTGACGACATTTGGATATATGCTTATGAACCAGAAACGAAACAGCAGTCAACTGTTTGGGTGTTTGAAGATGAAATCAAACCCAAAAAAGTCATTCGCTTCCGCAGTTTCTAAGAAAATGGTAGCTTGTTTTGTCTCAAAAACTGGGCATGTCGATACTATTCCACTTGAAGATTGTAGAACTGTTAATGCAGTTCTACGATCAATTTTTTTACCACAAGTTATTACTGAATTGCGAAAAATAAATAGGACGCGACACATCATTCTGCACACAATGACAGTTTCTATAGAGCGCAACAAACAGTAAACTATTGGAGCAGACAAAAGGTAGAATTGTTGTCTCATCCTCCATATAATCCAGATTTAAGTCCTAACGACTTCTTTACTTTCCCAAAAATAAAAAATCGACTACGTAGCAAACGATTTTCATTTCCAGAAGATGCAGTAGAAGTGTTTCAAATTGAAAGTGAAAAAAATGCTTTCATGATTGGTTTATTCGCATGAAAAAATGTATAGAGTGTAAAGGGGACTATTTTGAAAAGCAATAAAATATTATTTTATTTCTAGACGTTTTTATCTTCTAATAGCCCTCGTATTTCTACGAACGACACAATCTACAAACGTGTCACTTGAAAAACTGTTGCTCCATCAGGAACAGATGCATCCAGTTGTATAAGAGTCGAGTGTTCCAAAGTCCGATATACTTTGATAACGACCCATTTACCAATTAGTATCTACACAACCCTCCATCATGAAGAGGTACTCAAACTACTAGAAACAAAATTGCAACTCCATAGCACACCAAAAGGAAGGAGTGGGCTGTACTCACCAAGCAAGATGCTTACAAATTGAGGTCCGGGAATTCACCGCGGTAGAAGCAAGTCGCGTCACACAACCAATTACAGCTAGCGTAGGAATTTGCACAAATCATACGATGCAAACAGTTTCATAACGCGTCTAATGTACGTGGTATGTTCAATAACTTACACAAAATAAAGTTTAAAATGCACTGATTGTTTGAATACACTAACAATGCCTTTTAATTCTTGCAAAGTTAAAATCTACATAAACCTCTCCCAAAAATATTTGAATCTACCCCAAATGCAACAATTTCCGAAAACTACCCCATAATAAAAGTACAATTATATATTTATGATTTTTTCTTTGTCAACATTTCCTTTTTAAAGTTGTATCTTTGGTTTTAATCAAGCAAGGTGCCATAACTTATTGTGTAATTCGTAATTGCATTAGTGCATGTACATCTTGAAACCCCCAAATAACATTGTATTAAATCTGACTATGCGCTAACCTAAATAAAATTATTACACACTGATTCCGCTTGAATTGACTGGAAGTAGAGTAATTATCCTGCGAAAACTAACTCAATTCCATGTCACAAATTAAAACGTGACACAACTTTACGAGTCTTTGATTGTAACATGCATAAATCTAGTCACATCCATTTACATAGCTTTTCTGAAAATGTTCGCCAAACTAGTGAAAAATAAGAGGTGAACGATTTCGCTAGAACAAAAAAACGAATAGAGAACTAATACCAGGGCAGATGGGGTACACATATAGTGGTAGATATTATTCTTGAAACCTGTAAAGAGACGATGCAATCAGAGTGTAGTGAAGAGTTTCGAGCAAACGAACTTTCGGAGTAGTACAAATTAGATTGTTCTTGTGTTTTTATATAGCAGATCCACGGTAATCCGACAAATGTTTTGCAAGATCGTGTCGGATTATCAAATTTGTCGGACTATAAAGTGCTCTCAGCGATCCCTTGTAGTCCGGAACGTTTTGAAAAGGAGTATCTTGTAATCAGACAAAAATAAAAATGGTGAGCGTGCAACACGCTTGGTGCCGCATCAGAAGTTGCAACCTGTTAAATCATACATTGACGAAGCTTTGCCATAATAGCTATGTATTGTAAATTAGTGTGTCGGTTTACAGAGGGCCCGGATAATGCAAAGACCGGATTACCGAGAGCCTACTGTATTGTACTTAATGAGTATTGCTGTTTTAACACAAGACAGGAAAGGATTTGTTAATTTAATGTCTATATTCTAAAGTAGTGATTTATAAAAATGAAACAATCAAAAAGTCAACTCGTTAAATAAGTCATCCAAAATCAATCGTATGGGTGGGTGATTGAAATATTACCATTTATATTTGAAAATATGCAGTGGCGTAACTATACCATTCGAGGCCCGTGGCAAATTCATCGGATGGGCCCCCTCCCCCCAATATAAAGAAGCTGAACCAACAATAATAATATT
>WYDF02280063.1:0-17194 GCA_009867245.2 Adranes taylori | reverse complement strand
TGACAAAATAAGTATCAAAAGCGTTCCAGACAGACGGACAGACAGACGGACAAAGCTAGACGTTTATATATAAGTATATTGAGTTAAGGTCGTTTAGCTACAGAACAATGCTGTACTAGTATATACAAACACTTTTGACTTCTAGAATATGATAGATGAAGTGACAAACTTAACCACGATATTTTAGTACTCAACTTGTAATTGCATTAAATAATAATTTTACGTAATATAAAAGTTTATTATACTTACATTTAAAATATATTGTTTAATGTAATTTTCTTTGCGTTTTATAGCTTCAACTTTAAGTTAATTGGTTTTTTTTTTAATAATTTAAGGAGCACTAAGGAACACTGCTAAATAAACAGCACTAACTTATGTATATGTATATTAATTTAGTTGCTAGAAGTTAATCGAAATAATTTTATACAATATTAATTTATCTATTAGATTTTCTATTATCTATTTATAGTATTCATATTTTATTTGAAAATTAGGATATATTTAATACGAGTCACAAAAAGATTTAACAGATTAAAACATAATATAGATAATAAATACGGGCTATATAAATATATATATATATATATATATATATATATATTACAATGACATTTAAATATAGGGGTTAACCCATATTAGAAATGTCACTTATGTAGTACACAGAAGCCTTTTGTTTGTCTTTCTTTAATAAATATTCGATATTACAATAGAAATGAACGTTTTAACTCTCAACCAAAGTTAAATTAGTTACGGACGCACATTACGCGTATTTTTTTATCTGTAGTTCTCAATAGTTAAAACAGTTATTAGAAAATGTTTAATGAGTTTATTGTTTATATTTTATACTTTTAAACATCATTGTGTAATATTTATAGTGTCTTTAAGCAGGGACGAATGAAGGTAAAATGCGCCCTGATGCATATCTTAAAATTGCGTTCTAAGGGATATAAGAAATGATACAATCGGTTAGCATTTGTTCTTATCAAAGTTTGTAACATAAAAATGATCTTCATGAGTTCTCAGGATGGGTAAGAAATTCGTTGATCTTAATATTATTATAAGAAGTACTGAAATTCATACGTGGATAAACACTAAATCGATATACGCAATAACAGGGTGATAAAATTTGGTTTATTCTTCTTCATATTTGTAACTTCATAGATATGACTCGATTCGCAATTTTAATTTACTGACAATGTATAGCTTCTATTTATAATTGAAGATTTTGTTAAGATGATTCCATTATCATCTTCCATTATTAGAATAGAAAGTAAAAAGTAACGAACTAGTGATAATTTGATTTCTGATATAATTTTGTTTTTCTTATTGAATAATGAATGGTTAGCGAAGATATTCTACATTGTTCCAGCCAGTTAGCTTGACGAAGATATGAGATATGTAGTTGATGGTGTGAGATAAATTGTTGACGATGTCATGTAATTTTTGACGGAAATGGAATTGATGCATATGAAGAAATTAGTCGCTGTCGTCGACGTAATAGAGGAACAAGCGTCAGTGATGATCTTCACGACCTACCTTGTAGAGCCATCATTGCCTGGAGTAGTTGGTAACGGCACATCGCCTGGAACTGTGGATAGTAGCGGTGAACCGGGAGGTGATGTTGATTCTACTTGGTATGTTGGTATGGTCATAGGAAACAATTTCTCATATAAAAAGTTTTTTCTAAAAAAATGTTTCTTGCTCAAAAAATTAAAAGAAAGGTCGATTTTTCGGTGTCTGTTAGTATGTATGAACATACGCACGTCTGTAGGTTCAAGAATTACTCCTTCCATATGCGACCGATCTGGATGAAATTTGGTAGACAGGTGTAGACTATAAGCTCACAGAACGGTTTTTTTAATTTTTTTATAAATCGAATATGGCGGACAGGAGCCATTTTTTTGTTCAGTAATTTCGTATTCAAACTATGAGATTGAAATTTTGCATACATATAGCGCCTTGTATTATGCGTCGAATAAAAAAGTCCGATGTTACCAACTTTAGTCTATAGGCTACATAAAGGTCCGTCGATTTTGTTAGAAATATTTTTCCAAAATCACAATTTAACATATATACAGAATGTTTTTTGTTTTGCTAACTTTAGGGTCCATTTTCTCGAAAAGTTTCGCAACATTATTTTATTACTTGTATCGAAAGATCCTTTAATACTTAAGCGATTAAGCGAGTTTAAAAAACTCGCGCGTCATAGCATCGGAGTAATTTGACCATGAAACAAAAGTGTACTACCCTAAATATCTCGGTTCCTATGAATGCTGCCTATAAATGCTGGAAAAATTAAACTTGGGGAACGTATGTAAGACCACGGAGCCTCAATTTTGCCATTGTGGGCAACTGAATAGACTTGTTTTGAAAAAGTTTGATTTTTTTTTCTAAACTTTTTAGAAACACCCTATATACTTTCTTATTTGGTAGCCCTTTCGATTGGCTTTACAATTATACCACATATAATGGGTCTAGCTGTTATCATTTCAAAGATATGACCGTTAATAACTTTAAATTTTGCAACTTCTCGCCATGGCAACCGATATTCAACAATCATATTATATACATGTCAGCATACGTAATAGCTCATATATGCAGGAAAAATTATTTTACGCTGTATGAGACATATAAACTGCTTTCGCAATTGAATAAAATAAAGTTGTTATCAGTGGCGGGTACGCATTATAATTTTGGGAGGGGCTCCAAATAATTATTTTATTGAGAAATTCAGTTTTAAAATTTTAAGACTGTAATTTGGCTCGCATATAGTATCTTGGGTCGAATGAAAGTAATGCCATCCCCGCAAGTAGTGTAGAACCCGATGTTGCCACATTTAAAATTTTACAAACTCTTTGATATATTTCAGGAACTATAAAAGACTGGACACTTGAATAAACTATATTATATAGGCAACCAAAAGCTCGCTCAATTTTATTTGAAAATTTTTTTTCTAAAATTACAAACTAGGATATATACAGGCTGTTTTTTGTTTTGTAAACTTTGCGATCGATTTAATTGGACCGGCTATTGTACTACATTAAATATCTCGGTTCCTATGAAAGTAGAGAAAATTAAACTTGGTGAACAAGTGTAAGACCCAGGGACCTCAATTTTACTGCTGTTTTAGAAATTAGCTGAAAAGAGAGTCAAGAGGGATGGTAGGCCATGCCAAACCAGGAGCGCAGCTGTCGCGTCGTAGGCAAATACGGGGAAAATGTAAATCAAGAGCGGCCTTAGGCCGCGGCAAACCAGAGAGTGAATCTGTCCGCGCCGTAAGCAAATATGGGGACCGGGGAGGTTCATGGGTAGGCGGGAGATTCATAGGTTAGACTACTGTTGTTTAGTTTACCCTAAACACTATTGTGCTAATTGAATTTAATAGACGACTTAAAAGGTGACAGTCAAAACTAAAAGCTTCAACTTTTATTTTATGCAAGATGTAACAAAACGTAGGACTTCCAGTATATGAAAGTTGGGGTGCCGATCACGTCCACGGGTTTTTATTTACTCATGAATTTATAATAACTAGTAAATTTCATAAATCAAGTCTCTCAGGTTTTTTATTATACGTCTCAGTCTATTTTGATATTCTCTTCTATATGAATTTCCCTCTTAACTTCCTCATTAGTTAAAATATTATTTTGAACTGCCACGAGTTCCACTGTTACCTATACTTCTATCCCGTCCCTAACTTATCCCAGATAAACTCATCCCCTCCTCGTCGCCAATTATTAATGTTTTGAACTCCTTGTCCAAGCTGAGTAACAGGATTAGTTAAAATAAACACTTTGTTTCGTATTTTTATTCATTAATTAAACAACAAACGCTCTAATACTTTTAAACTAGAAGCGATCTTGTTAATATTATTTCCTAAACTATACAATCATGTTTCACTTGGCACGCTATTCAAATGAATTACAATATTTATCTTTCATATACCATATACGTATACAATACGTATAGGTATAGGAAAGATATATGATTCATGTTTTGACAATTTTTTCTATGTCACCTTAGTTTGTATTCACATCAGTGCAAACCATTTATACGTAATTCGAAGAGGAGACCATAAAAAACAATTAACACAAAAAGAATTGTTTCAAAATAATTTTTTGTTGCTCAAAAATTTAAAAGTAAGTCGTATTTCTCGGTATCTATGCGTACGTATGGCTGTACTTTCAAGAATTACTCCTAACCTATTGGACCGATTTGCATGAAATTTGGTACACAGGTAGACATATGTGTTCCAAAAACAGTAAAAAATAGTTTTTTTATTTTTTTTTTAAATCCAATATTGCGGAAATGCGCCATTTTTTTCACAAAAAAATCAATTTTTAAACTAGGAGGTTGAAATTTTGCACACATATAGTATCTCGTATGATGCGTCGAACAAAAGAAGTCCGATGTCTCTGTCTTGTACAAAACGCGATGTTGTTACGATCAAAATTTGAAAATGTTTTGCAATATATCTCAAAAACTGTAAAAGATAGGACATTCGAATAAACTTTGTTTTATAGTCTACCTAAGCCCATTCCATTTTATTTTAAACTTTTTTCTAAAATCACAATTTAAACTACATACCGGGTGTTGTTTTTTTTTTTGAAAATTATGCGGTCCAAGTTTCGCAGTAATTTTTTTTTAATGTTTTCTATCGAAAGCTCCTTTAATATTTAAAATATAAGTGAGTTTAAAACAAACTGACGACTTAGCGTCGGAGTAATGTGACTTTGAAAAAAAATTCTGCTCTAAATATCTCGGTTCCTATGAAAGTGGAAAAATGAAACTCAGGAAGCATTTGTATCTGAGAAGCCTCAATGGTACCAATATAAGCAACTGAATATACTTAACTAATTTTGAGCAATAAAAACTTTTTAGTAACACCCTGTATGTTTTTACTCATTTCAATAGCCCATGTAATTCTATACAGCCCATAACGATACCGCACATGATGGGTCTAACTCGTATCGTTTCAAAGATATGACACTTAATAACTTAAAATGTCGCAATTTGTCGCGATGGCAACCGACATGCAACAGTCATATACATGTTAGACCTAAGACCTAAGTAACCTTTTGATGTCTTACATTGGGTGTATCGGATATCTAATGAATGGAAGTGGACTACAGAAACTGATGTGCACCATTAATGCCCCCATATCTGTTCAGAAAATGCTGCATGGGAAAGAAAGCCTTTGCAAGAGCCGTGCGTGCTTTGTTGTTAATTCACATAGCATTAGCAAACGTACCTAATATTGGAGCAAATTGACATAAACCAAGAAGAGCGTGAAGTTATTAATCAGTTCACAACAAGTATTTTAAAAGAGCCTCCGTCATTGTGTGATCTGAAGCAAAACTGTCATTTAGTAAGTCTGATAGAGAAGTTCCATTCCCAACTGAACAAACTGAAGGAAAATGGACCAACAGCAACCCTTTGGATCCAGTTATTCAATACGAATTACTTTCATGCAGAGCGTTCACGTGATTGGGAAAGTCATTTGAGCTGTGTGAGGAATATGATTCCCTATTTTCATGCATGTGGGCATTTCCATTATGCCAAAGCAAGTCACTTGTACGTGCAAGACATGATGAAGTTACCCTCTGTTATGACCCCATCAGAATTCCAAAAGTTTGTAGACCTTGGTTTTTTTAGAGTGCGAAAAACTGATAAATTTTGGGCTGGAGTTTGGTCGGATATGAAGAGCATAGGTGTTTTGACACGAGGGCGTGGCATTACGGGCAGTGTTTTAGCCAGCCGGGTACTAGGAATGACTGCAACTCATGAAATTTGTACATCACTTGAAGAGTTTACAGGAATTCTGTTCTCTACAAGTGAACAGCATGAAGATTTTGGAGAGTCCCGTAGAGCTAGAGATGCAACTGATACTGCAAAACTTTCTGAGTTACAAACGACGTAAAATTATCAGTTGTGTGGTGGGTGATAGCAGAGCAATGTGCTATAACGCTCTTGAAATTGACACGCAAGCAATGGCCAAAACACCCGGACAGACTTTTTCTGAAGTTAAGCTGTCATTGAAAGAGCGAGCGTTCTCTTTGTCAAGCATGACCAATTCAGTCCAAGTTCATGGAGAAAGTGTGGTGATCAACCCTTAACGATGTTTCAAAGGATAGCTATCAACAACAGAGTGATGCGGACTTGAAGAACTACTTACAGCATGAGCTTGGTACCTACCCTTTATCTTTATTTGAGGAAACTGAAATGCGGAAAACAAAAAAATACGCCTTATATGATACTTTTCATGTACTTCAAGAAGGAACTAATCTCCTCGATTTTGACATCGTTTTGGATGGAGGATTACTGTTTCACAAGGTGGTGTGGCCCAAAAATTCCTCAATCTCAACAATTTGTCAGTTTTATGTCGCCTATGTTCTCAAAAATTATACCGGCAAGAGCTGTACTTGTGTTTGATGGTTATTCAGCGGCACCATCCAGTACGAAGAGAGCTGAACAGAACCGAAGGTATAAGCTAAAGAGGTCATTTGACCTAAACTTTGAATACAAATCACAGACAAACAGGATAATGTTCTTTCTAATGAACACAATAAAGACTTATTTCATTCCTCTTAACTGCCCTTCACGACCATGGAATTAAAACAGAACAAGCATCTAGAGACGCTGATACATTGATGCACATAGACGCCGATGCACAGGAGTCATGAAATCCTTAACTACTGACAAAGTAGCAATAGGTGGCGAAGATGTTGATCTTATTGTTCTCCTCATGGCTTTTAAGCCCATCTGAAAGACAGATATTATTTGTTAAACCAAGCCACGGCAAAGTAGAAAGGAAGATATATTCGAGTCAGCAATTGCAAACTATGGGAATGAAGGTCTGCATGTTTCTTATGCATGCATTCAGCGGATCTGATACGACTTCCGCTGCATATCGAAAAGGGAAACTTGCCTGTTTCAATTTGTTCAAGAAGCGAGCTACACTGCAAAGTATTGCAGATGTATTCAACAGCCCAAGTTCATCCCATGGGGCTGTGGCTGAAGCTGGAAACAAAATATTCCTGGCATTGTACAATGCACCCCACAAGCAAACCTCCCTTAACATGCATCGTTGCAATGATTTTTCCAAATCGGTTTCGAATGCTAAACCAGACCTTTCTGCGCTGCCGCCCACAGAAGGAGTAGCAATGCTGCATGCTTTTCGTGTATACCACCAAATCCAATTTGGCTAGGGAATGAACTTCCTCCAGAAAAGTGGGGTTAGAAGTTTGATAGCGGTTGGCTGATCCCAGTAATTACAGAAGACGCAGCAGCACTTCAGGCAGTTCTCAACCTAATTTCTTGCAAATGGATAACTGGATGTGGTAACAGTGTGGCTGCCGAATAACGGGAACAGTGTGCACAAACATTTGCCGCAACTGCCATGGAGAATGCTTGAATGTCATTACTTCCACCCCCGAAGAAGACTTCAATGACCCTGATGATCTGAATTTCTTCATACCTCTGGAAGAACCACAACAGTCGGTGAAAAGGCTTGTAAATGAGGATCAAAATGCTGAGTTTACTGGACCTATAACCAGAAATGAGGTGAGATTGCAATTTCTTATTCTTCAGTGATTACGTGTAGCTTAGCAGTGGTTCAGTAACGTTGATAATAACTACCGGTTCTTACTGTGTTTCAGACAGCAAGTGTCACAGCTCAAGTAGATGTACAGATTGCAGGGCCTTCTAGAAACAAGCGATCGAGAGTTGATTGATTATACTGATAATTCTTATATTCTTTAGAATTTCCATATTTTATGTATTCTTAAAAATTTTCAGTTATTATTTAGTAAAGTTGATTTCATTTTCTTTTACCAAGTTGTAAAGTTTGTCTCCACTATGATACAACGTATCCAAAAGTGTAGGTAAAACATTGTCGAATATTGATTTACGCGTATCGAATGATGGTAAAAAGTACATTTCTTTTTTCTTGCTTTGGCATCTTCAATAAATTACATATTGTGCCGCGCTAACGTCAAAACTTTTGGATTTTTCCGGAGGTAAAAAGCTACTTTGACTGGACTAAAAGAAGGGTGAATTTTTCGGTGTCTGGGCGGTTGTGCATACATTCATGAATATCTCCTTCCTTATGGAAGCGATTGGAAAGAAATTTGGTAGGCAGGTGCAGACGATAATTCCGCAAAACGACTTTTTCATTTTTTTTTTATAAATCTAATTTGGCGCACAGCAACCATTTTTCTATGTTCAGATTTTTTTATTCAGAATAGAAGGCTGAAATTTTGCACACATATAGTACATTATATTCCGCGTCAAATGAAATTTGTCCCATATTGTCAAGTGTTATACAGCGCGACGTTGCCACGTTTAAGTTTAATAATTTTTCGATATATCTCAAAATATAAAAGAGGACATTCAAAAAAACTTTATTCTATACGCCCCTTCCATTTTAATTGAAATTTTTTTTTCTAAAATCACAATTTAAGATAAATACAGGAGGGTTTTTCTTTTGCAAACTTTGCGATTCATTTTCTCGAAAACTGCTCCCGAAATATGTTGTGATTCTATTTATAATGGTATCACACATAAGGGATCCAGTTCTTATGCTCCCGAAGATATAGCTCCTAATATCTTAAAAACTCTCCATTGGTTACTATGGTAACTGAAAGCCAATATGTAGATACGGATGATTGCTGAACGAACATATAAGTTTGATAGAAGTTTGCTATCAAACAAATGCATTCATAGAAGACATTTGTCTATCAAACAAATGTATACATAGATATATAAGAGCATAGATATATATCAGCACTTATATACCATATATTTCATAAAGAAACAAAATATATTCTACATAATACCTATTTACTCCTACAGAGGCACGTATAAGCTATATATTCGATCCCGCCCGAATTCTATGAAATTAACTACATTCTACCAGGGTCGTTTTAAAAAAATTATTGTCTAATAAATTTACCAGGGCCCTAGAAAAAACTAGGGCCGGACCGTTTTGTTGAGAGGTACTTTAATTTCATAGATGCTATTTGAAAAATCAGTTTGGAACTTGGGAATGCTTCTAACTAAAATTAATATTGTTATCAGCGACGGGTCCACATTATAAGTTTAGGAGGAGTGGGAGGTTACAAATGATCATTTTATTTAGAAAATCAGTTTTTAAAATACTTTACGTTTTATGGTGGTGCATTTGGAATTTTAAAAATGTTGTTATTAGTGACGGGTCCACATTGTAATTTTCGGAGGAGTTCAAACTGATCATTTTATTTAGAAAATCAGCTTTAAAAAATATTTTACGTTTTATGATGGTGCTCTTGGAGTTTAATCAGTGGCCGATCCACATTATAATTTTAGAAAGGGTTCAAACTGATAGAAAGGGATTAGAAACTCAGTTTTAAAAAATCTTTCACCTTATGAGATGTTTTTGGAATTTAATACACGTTGTTATTAGTGGCGGGTTCACTGTATAATTTCGGGAGGGTTTCAAACTAATCATTTCATTTAGTAATTCAGTTTTAAAAGTAGGAGGCTGAAATTTTGTTTGCATATGTTATCTTGTATTATGCGTCGAATGAAATTAGTCACATGTTTGGAACTGGTACAGAACGCATCGCATTAGACTGTCCTATATCTTAGAAACTATATCATAGGCAAATTTGTTCGTACGCGAATTCAAAAGTTCAAGGCAGTCTGGCATGCGAAGCACGCCAGCCTGCTGTGTTAGAAATTTTCCAAAAGTGAGTCAAGAGCAGCCGTAGACCGCGACAAAACGGACAGCGAAGCTGTTTGCGCCGTAAGCAAATACGGGAACCGAGGGATTCATGTGTAGGCGATTTATAGGTTACGCTAGTTTTATTTAATTTACCCTAAAAAACTGTTGCGTAAATTGAATAACGAGTGACTTCCAGGATATGAAAAATGAAGTGGCGATCGCATCCACGAATATTTGATGCGAGTGTTCTTTCTATTGCGAGTAGATTGAATGGCATAGTCTTAATTTCCGCCCTGGTAATTAATGCTTTGAATTGCATTTCGTACACTCTCCACCATTTTGTCCCCAGTAGCAAATCTAGTTCCAAAAACAAGTTCTTTTATTAGATACCATAAATAAAAGTATAAGCAAGTCCAGTCTGAAGATCTGCCTGGCAAACAAAATAGACATCCTAAACATTTATTAGGGTGTACATACATCGCCGAAATGCGTCGAACATACACTGTATTGGAAAAACATGTTTCTATGAATTGTTCTGGTACATCTTTTAAAAGAAGCGGCAGTTAATTCCTTAATCAATTTAGGTAACATTCCCCATTAATTATACATTATCAAAAGTAAAAGGTTCAATTATTTTACCAACTAAACTGCAGCTCCTGACGTCTACCGACCACCGACCCTGATCTTGTAAAATTTACATCCAGTGTGGAAATTTACATCCAGTTTTCATCCAGTGAAAAATTTACATCCAGTGTGGAATAGTTTGTGCCCAATAGAGCATTTTGCGATGGTTTACCGTACCATCGCTTCTAAATCTTCTAGCTACATCTGAACACAAATTTTCTTTTATAATATCGCATAATTTATTTATTTAAATTTCCTTAACACCCTCTATCGGTGACAGTAACAATAGTATTAAAACAATGTAAATGATTATGGAGTCATTTCTATCAACTCCAAAATTGTTAAATTCTTTTTAGTGGAACCGGAATAATCGGTAAGTATTTATAGAAAAATGTTTAACATTTACACATTTCTTAAAGTATCCCCGTGTAGAAACAAGTATCGATATACTATTTTGCCTATTTTCTTGATAATTTAGCCTACCCTATTAGAATCCATGATACAAACTGCATCTTCTATTTAACATGTTTGAGAGAAAGCTAGATTTAGATTTTAAAAAATAAACGGCGCTCTCTAGCAGGTACGTTACTTATTAGATTGGTTCGAATTTATAAATACTGTATTGGTGGAGAAGAGCTGTTTTCAACTAGACCAAGTATGCAACATTCGGTTAAGCAGAACCGGACTTGTTTAACTAACGGTACACGTTCCCTTCCACGTTTTACATGATGCAATAGAAGACAAAATTGTTCTAGCCAAAAATATGTGAACTTTTCTGAGAATTTCATTTTTTATGAAACTCTACCATGGATAAATTTTGTATAAAAGAAGCCTTTTACTTTTTGGCGCTTACTTTCGTTATCTAGCAGTCGTCCTACAATTCTCTAAATAATTCCCAGCCTTTTCTCTTGGCCCTTTAGTCTTTTTTCCCTAACGGCGTACTATAAACGGTTTTTGAGATATGGCTGAGAGCCATTCTAAATATAACAACCGATACATGTGGTTAGAAGGCATTGTAGAAGGCGATACGTATGGGTATAAGGCACTTAGTACAAATGGATGCAAATAAAAAATTATAAAGTCTTAATATTTTTTAACATACTTTATATTGTTTCTTTTGATAGGTCATGCCAGAATATTCAAGTATAAAAACACATAGTACACATATTATAAAAAAAATTAATCTACAAGATAAATAAGTAAATATAAGTTTATCAGTATTTTCACCAATAGTGACCGTAATAGCCATATCCATATGGATATCCATAAGCATAATGGTGAGAAGGATAATAATCGTTCACTCCATAACCATAATACGGCCAATAATCATAATAGAGATTATGACCATATCCATAACCATATCCATGCCTGTAATAAATCAAAACATAATAAAGATAAAATATAAACAAAAACATGATTCATTCTCGAGGAAGAGGCCCACTCAAAAAAGACTGCCTGGCGCGCATCTCAGGTGTCGAATTATTAATAATCCAAAAGCAAACCTTTCATATACCAATAATATAACTTTAGAATACTTATCACTCCCAAAAAGTGATGTTTGAAATCAGTGTGTATGTGTGTGCGGTTCAAAAATTTCTTCTCATCTACGATTTGAATGAATTATGTTGAGCAGATATATCAAACTTGCAAGTATTGAAAATACTTTATTTATTATTCTTTTTTTCAATATCTATGATGACGAAAATCGGCATTTTAAAGATTCCAAAAAAATGAGCATCACTTCTTCTCAAACTTTAATTTCGAACTGTAGTAGTCTTTAGAAACAATAGATTGATGTACATTGCGTTTAGTAATCAAATTTTAGTTAATTAGTAATTTTCTTTAATTTCTAAATATGAGACACATTTTAATGGAGCATGATCTAAGACTGATTACATATGTAGTGGATCCAAATATTTCTATTTTTAATTTATAACTACGATATAAATTTTTAATAGAGAGTTTAATAGAAGTTCCTCTTATAAATCCGGGACTGATTATTGCTTTTAACAATGATATCTAAGTCAATTTGTACACACTCGTAGTGTTGACTAACTTGGTGTTGTGCCATTTAAAGCATTACCTAAAAAGCTGACTAAAAATGAAAAATATTAAACGAAAAGGCATTCCAAATACGCTTTTGCTACACAACAATGACTGTACTTGTCTATGCTAATCGGTTGTTGCTTTAAGCAACTATTGAACTGATTAAATGTTGGGTTTATTAAACGTTAAATTACCAAATCTGATTTTGAATATATTGTAAAACTTCTGACTTTTAATATATGAAAATAGAGGAGGCGCGTAATCTACGAATTTTAGATTTTAAAATGTCTGTATTACTAGATTTTAGAAAATATACTAATTCATACTAATTAAAGGAGTCTAATAATAAAAGTGATTACAAATATAACAGCAGTAATAATTTTGCGAAAGTTTTTTCCATCAATAAACACGGAAGTACTATTTAGATATGATTTCAATACTTAACAACTGAACCAGAAATGAAACGTTCAAAATGATAATGGTGTCTTTTATCTATATAAAAAATTATTGAAATATAACTCACCCTAATCCATAACCGCTCCAGCCATACGATGCTCCTCGCTTAGTTGGTTTCTTTGATCCGTCAGGATTAATTGAGCCGGTTGGTGATTGGCCAACAGTGGGGATTGCTTGGGGCCGCTCCATCGGTCCGTTAAGAGGTCTTACAGGCCTTAGTATACCATTTACGCCATTTGCGAAGCCTACGGCACTTGGAGGAATCAGTGATGATGGTTGGGGAACGTTACTAATAAGTTCAACATCGTTTTTTGGCGAATTTTGTGGAGATTGTGCTAGAACCATGCCCATTGATACCAATAGGACTGCAGAAGACTAAATCAAATTAAAATGAAGAGTTAGAATTTATTTAGTTACAATTTTAAGTTTCGACATAAAAAGTTTAGAAAATAATAATTTTTGAGAATTCTCGGACGAAAACTTATTCTCATATTTGATGTCTCGCCACAATTTCGTCGTTCAAATCAAGTCGCTCAACATTCGTCTGCAATGCTTAGAGCCTCTGTAGCGGGCTTTAGAAATTAGTGAAAAAATACGCATCTTCATATTTACTATAAATTTGTAATTTGGCATTGCTTAAAGTTTTATACGGACTTATTTTTTAAGAACTTTAAATTGTTCAGAATTTTATTCTATGTGACGTATACAATACGAAATAACTTAATTTTTTCGATCTAATTTATATATGTATACGAAATAACTTAATTTAGATAAGATAATAATTATAATTATAGAAAGGTACTTACGATTGTGTTCATTTTGAATTCTTTTTAAATTCAACAAATTTCAGATTAATAAATGTATTTAAAAAGACTTTTTGAATGATATCACAAGTTTGAATTGCAATGTTTATATACAAACTAGCTTTATGTTTAAAATAGGACCCCTCCATGCAAGTGGATATTGCGAGACCTCAATAGCGCAAGGTTAAAAAGACTGCAAGGAAGCTACAGTTCATAAAATCATATATTTGTTATAAATACATCTTAATATTTTACATTATACATGGTAGCTCAAATTATGTCAGCTATAAAAAAGTAGTATTGTACCTTTGCATTCCACGTGACATTTAATATGAAAATATTGAACTCAGGGTAAACAATTTATAAACGTTTGCTTCAAATTCACAAAATGAAATATTTTATAAACTATAGGAATTCTAAAGAAAATATAAACTTTAGACAACTGTGACTTTTCTATGCTTATTTGATTCAAATATAATAATAATTTCTTACCCTACTTACATTAATGGTTCGAAATTAACAAAAAATTACAATCAAAAATTGAACAATGAATTAACCAACTTAAAACAAAAAATTAGAAAACAAAACAATTCAGAAATGCAATTTTCATTTCCACTTTCTCGTTGCCCTAATAATTCTTTCCATTATTCCTATCCTTTTTGTTCCTCCTCCTAAACACTCTCTAATATTACCAGCCAACTCCCTTTCTTTCTGTGCCCATACAATTCCCAAATATACAATTCTTTAACCCATTGGTCCCATTTATCTTTATTTCTCCCACAAGTCCTACATACTCTCTCACTTTTAGTCATCCAGTAATTACACCTCTCCTCACTCCCTCATTTGAAACGCGTTATTATGCGTTTTCTCTCTATACTCACTTTAGCTATCATGTAGCCATCATGTATTCCGGTAACCGTTCTCCACTACTGATATCTGTATATCTACTATTGTACCTAATGTTCCTCAATCGTCCCCACCTTTCCAGCAATTCCACATATCATTCACCATCACTTTCACTTCATTCACCACCTCAGCCACGTTCACCATACTCTCAATCTAGCTTTCCATCGACCATCCTATTATTTCATATATTCTCTTTCGTTCTTTTGCCCAATCATTTATGTATATCCTATTCCTTTTATCCTCTAACCTCAAGTATATTCCCTTAATTAATCACTTTCACCTATCGTTACTTTTTTCTCAGACTTTGCGATTTTCATCATTCCTTTGGTCCAACACTTGTATTTCCCACATTCTTGCAAACCAATCTCACTCGGCGTTGAATTGTCCACCCCGATTATTTTCTTCAACATTCCAACTATCACCCTCTCCGTTTTTCTTTCTTTCAGTCACCATATTTTCCCGCTCTTACATCATTATATTCCTCACACAAACGTCCATTATCACCATTCACATACATACCGAATCTGCAAATCTCTTTTCACACACACATCTTAATCGTTCGATTGCAACTCTTGCTTTCTTTACTATCACCTCTACTTATTCATTACACTCCACATTTTTACAAAGTATAACTCCTTTAATAACTCCATTTATTCTTAAATATCTTCCACGTCCTTTTCACAACAAAGCCTTTAATCCTTTCCCCTTCTTCCTCCTTTCTACATTTTTCCATTTCTTCCTTTACTTTAATTCTTGATTTCATGTATTCCCTCTATTCTACGTCTCCTAATCTAGCTCTCCTTAAAACATCTTTTTATCTTCTCTTTCATCCACTCTTTATCAAAAATACTACATCTTTCCCTCTTCTCATTTCTTCTTCTTTCCTGTCTCAAATTTCTCCTAATTTCCAGCGCAATTTCATTTACAGCTTTCATCTTCTCGCATTTCTCGTTTTCCAATCTCACGTTAAATTTAATTCATTCCTTGTTGTCCCATCTAAACCAGTTGTCCTTTTGACAACCATTAATATTTTCATCAATCTGACTTTTCCACTTCGCCTTCCATTCTAACTCTAACGTAAGGTGGTCCGATTCATGAAAGTGTCCCAGAAAGTATTCAATTTATTTTAAATATTCTACTGCAAAAATTTATATTTCACTTTTCCACAGAATATGGAAAACACGAATAGTGACATCATGCTTCCCTTAGCGCAAATAACCCATTACTCGGATTCGGCAAATATTCGGATCGGTATTTGTTAAATATTCAAATAGCTAGCGCAATATTTGTTGAAATATAATAATTTGATAATATTCATATTTCATATTTGTAACACCCAATATCGTAAATCATTCTTCTTGACTTCTTTCTTTGATTTGCATGTATTTTGATGTCGATGTGTAATTATCTAATAACGCAACCTGAAATTAGTTGATAAAAATGTAGTAAAATATATAATATTGTCAGCATGCTACAAACTACGAGAATAATCATTTTAATTTTTTAAATTAATTATCTGCTTGTTTAGAGTTAATAATAATTGAATAATGAACATATGCCATTAGTGGCCTTACAATGAAAGAACAATGAAATTTATAATTTGTGGATGTCAACTTCAGCTAAACATATTGCTAAATGTGTTTCTTGTTTTGTTAATAGTAATTATATAATATATACGTATAATTATGTGAAATTATATAGATAAATTATTTAACTTATTAAATCCACCGACAAAATTGAATTACAAGATATTTTTAGACTATAATTTAACTCCTTGCAAATACCGAACAAAGTCAAAAGGGTTATGGAACAATGAATAAGAAATTAGAAAATTAAGGATAATTATAGCGGATGAATTACTATTCTTTTTTATTAAAAGGATCCAATAAGGAATGTAGTTCATATGGCATTTCTTGCTAGGGGTGAAATGAATGAACTTTTCAATAGTCCCGTATTTTACTATATTTTATGGTTACTATATTCATAATTACTCCAATAAAACGTAACATCAGTTGTGTTAGATAACCCCCGCCCCTAAGCATGCCAATCCTGATATTTCATCAGAGGGACAGGACAGATATTGTATCAGTGTTGTAGTTGTTTGTATATACACATTCCAATAGTGGATTTGAGATTCCTTACTAGGTTTCGTTGGAACTTCGTTATTCTGCCTCATTATGGATTAGCCAAAAGTACATACTATTCATATTCATCAGGTGCTCAGCGTTTTATTAAGTCTTCTCGTAAAATTCGCAGTTGTCATTTTTCTGCTTACCTTTCGACACTTGTTAACATGCCTTATTAAAAACTGGATCTCCAAGTAATTTGTATTTCCATAGCTTTTGCAGATCCATGGGTATATCTTCGGAACTAAAGTGTAGGTCAACGGGCGTTTTCGTTGTCACTCTTGCATTATCGTGTGTTTTGAAATTCTTTTAGCTTATATCACAAATATCGGATTAATGAATAACATATTAGAAAATGAAGGATAATTATAGCGGATAAATGCAGCTAAAAAATTTTTTTGTTAAGAACCACCAAGGAAAGGTCCCGTATTTTACTTCATTTTATGGTGCCGGTGTAACAATCAATCGTATAAAACGTTATATCAGTTGTGTTATCTGACTCCCGCCCCTAGGCATGCCAATACTGATATTAT
>WYDF02280062.1:0-30980 GCA_009867245.2 Adranes taylori | reverse complement strand
TAAAACTTATCATTTATATTTCTTAAGGGAACAAAACAATTTTTAAAGGTTAAAAATTATGTATGGGGGGCATAAAATTTTTAGAAATGTTAAGGTGGGGCATGGCCTAAAAAAGGTTGGGAAACACTGATCTAGAGCAATTCGTATCTTGGGTAATATTCCATATAGGGTCGACTGCCGGGAGGTCTTCTGAAATCTTAAAGTGCTAACTTTTCCTTGCATATTTATTCTGCACTGTTATATCACAGAATAATCACAAATTCAATATGCATGGGGATATACACTGCTACAGCACTAGATTTGCTTTTAATTATTTCCCGGACTTTCATCACGTAAAACGATCTTGTAATGGTCCTATCACAATTTGTTTGAGGTTGTTTAATAAACTCCTACTTATACACGTAACTTGCCATTTAAGGAATTTAAACGTATTGCGATATTTTTAAAAGCCAAACTTCTGTACAACTGGATTGAATTTTTCAACCACTGCTGACTTTGAGATTATGTAACTTAATTGTTTATTTATTGTTGTTATGATTGTTTTGTATTGTGTTATAATTTGTATTATAACAAGTGATTTTACTATTAATTAGATAGGTGCTAATTTCGAAAATTGCAAATGATAAGGAATTATAAGAATAAGGAATTATAACGAATCATAAGTTATGTGTTTTATACAATCTGGACGATGCTCATCCAATTTTCTGTGTTTGCATTAAACATTTTGCAACGCATATTACTGGAGTCAAAAGACCGCAGGGGTCCAACAGTCGAGCTATATCTGAAAGTATCCCACGCTTGGTGCAGCAAAAGACGTCGATTTTACTTTATACAGGCAATAGTCCTCAGCAGCCTGCCAATTAAACCTCAATATTTTCAAAACTTATGGCTCATCTGCTGGAAAACAGAAACCATCCGAAGTATTACAATCTAAAACATCTGGATGATTGCTCGTCCATTTGTGAAGCAGAAAACCGGCCGACGAACACAACTCCGTTAATTCGGACTTTACTAGAGGACTTTACCGTGACTATATCATTCACATAAATATAAAACGGATATTTCCTTTATCCTTAGCCTCCGAGTATTTCGGAGGCTAAGGGGTACTATCCTTTCCGTCTTCAACTAATTGACAAAGAGTTCACAATGCTAGAAATGGAACCGAAGAGACTCCGTAGGTCACTGTATTCAGAATCATCATAGAATCCGTTAGTAATCTCTATCAGCCACATCTACGACAATCTGACGAACATTTGTTTGATGCCTGCAACTAGCACATCCTGATGAGTTCTAAACTTCAACAAAATGGAAACTAAATCCGCTTGAAGTTTTGGACCAACTATGAGAGAGTTTCCCGCCATGTCGCGAGGTGGCGTCAAATACGACCCGAAGTTTGGTAGTACTATTATTAGGTTTCACTACTGCATGGTGTGGAATATAATAAAATTTTCCATTAGATTCGGCGGAGCCCTCACGATAGATATATGCCCCGCATCCAGATAATCTTGCATAAATTCCTTGTATGCTTTAGCTAAATGAAGATATTTCAGAAGCCGTCGTTCTAAGCTAAAGAAGCGGCGAACGTTTACTTTCCTACTACTAATAAACTGTGGAGATTCAAATTTTAGAGGAAGTTGAACACAAAATCTACCAGACACATCCATATGATGCTGCTTGACAAACAATTCTTCTGCTACAATCTCTTCTTGAGACAAACACTTTTCTTCCTCGACAATTTTCTTCCGCGCGATCGCTTATTGATCCATTGAATGCCTGAGGAGCCATCGGACTACTATTTGATGATCTACATGGATCCATTAATATCCAACCAAATATTGTATTTAAAGCAATAGGGCCGTTAGGAGTTATCTCCAAGTAATAAATCTACTTGCCCAGGTTCATTATATTCGGCTAATTGCAAACCCTCGAAATATGTCCAACTGAAATTAAAAGGAGCCCCAGGTAGTTTACCACTAATGGAAGGCAAAACCAATGCATTTAATTCGAATTGGTAGTTATTAATATTAGTAGAACAAATAATACAATACACATTGGCATTTACAAGCGATGTCGTGTCGTAAACCACGTACGCATTTCTGTGAAATAAGACTAGCTTGGCTGTCCGAATCAATAAGAGTTCTAACTACCATAAATTTTCCTTTACTGTTCTTGAAATGTAGTAATGCCGTCGACAAAAGAGTTGTGTAGATGAACACTCGCTAGACCTATGCGTGCTAAGTAGAGCTGGAGGAGAACAGTCACCATCATCGATACTATAACTTTGCTTAGCATCGACTGGAGGAGCTTCTTTCAAAAATGCAACAAACTAAGATGTTTGCCCTTAAAAGAGTTGGCTACTTAGTTTACAGTTTATAAACCTGAACTATTTAAAAGATCTGGACTCGCATAATCCAAATGTGTCCAAGATCGAACTCGAAAAGATCAAATGTCTCCAAAAACTGGCTCGAAGTGACCAAACGTATGTGCCCGTGGTCCAGTAATAGTAACTCGGGAGCATACCAGTACCTAATATGTGATTATATATAAATGGACTGTCTTAAAACTAAAATTTCCCCTTTTAGTAGAAAATAGTCAAAGACTGCACACAAATATGTGAATTTCTTGTTTGCAGAGTATCTACGATACTTTCCACGGAGGATAAAGGAAGGAAACAGGAAATACGTCGCACTATAGTTTATCGATAGCTAATTTCTAGCGATTTTTGCTATTTTAATCATCTGCATTCTATAAAGCGGGGTTTTACTGATGAAAGCTCACGACGCTATATAATCACACCATTTCAAGTGTTTTAATAATTCCTCTATATCTGTCTATTTTGTAGCTAAAAGGTTTCTAGCGGCACATTAAAAAAAATTCGTGGACGTGATCGCCACCCCATCTTTCATATACTGGAAGTCCTACGTTTTGTTACATCTTGCATAAAACAAAAGTTGAACCTTTTAGTTTTGACTATTACCTTTATCGTCTATTAAATTCAATTAGCACAATAGTGTTTAGGGTAAACTAAACAACATTAGTCTAACCTATGAATCCCCCGGTCCCCATATTTGTCTACTGCGTGGACAGCTTCCCTGCCCGCTTTGCCGCGGCGTACAGCCGCTTTTGACTCATATTTTCCCCGTATTTGCATACGGCGCGGACAGCTGGGCTGTCCAGTTTGGTATGGTCTCTTGACTCTCCTTTCAGCTAATTTCTAAAAGACTGCCTTGGTCTTATGAATTTGTCAGAATTGGCGCGGTTCGTTTTTGACTTTTTGCCCACTACCGCTTTTGAGTCATTTTTTCTTCGTGTCTGGCTGCGTAAAATTGAGGTCCCTGTGTCTTACACTTGTTCCCCTAGTTTTATTTTTTCAACTTTCATAGGAACCGAGATATTTAATGTAGTACAAAAGCCGGTCTCAAGTAAATCGATCACAAACATTACAAAATAAAAAACAGCGTGTATATGACTTAGTTTGTAATTTTAGAAAAAATATTTCAAGTAAAATTGAACGAGCTTTTGGTGACCTATAGAATAGTTTATTAAAGTCTCCTATCTTTTATAGTTCCTCAAATATATCAAAAAATTTGTAAAATTTTAAATGTGTCAACATCGCGCTCTATACCACTTGCGGGGATGGCATTACTTTCATTCGACGCATAATACAATATACTATATGCGAGCGAAATTTCAGTCTTCTAATTTTAAAACTGAATTTCTTAATAAAATAACTTTCATAGGAACCGAGATATTTAGAGTAATACACTTATTTTTCAAGGTCAAATTACTCCGGCGCTATGACATGCGATTTTTTAAACTCATTTAAAGGCACTTTCGTCACAAGAAATTACAAAAAAATTCTTGCCAAACTTCTCGAGAAAATGGACATTAAAGTTAGCAAGACAAAAAACACCCTGTATATATACTAAATTGTGATTTTGAAAAAAAAAATGGTTCAAACTAAGTTCAAGGGCCCTTATGTAACCTATACAATAAAGTTTATTCGAACGTCCTGTCTTTTATCGTTCCTGAGATATTTCAAAAAGTTTGTTAAGCTTAAAACGTGGCAAACCGCTTCCTATATAATTTGGCAACATCGGACTTTTTTATTCGACGCATACTACATGTGTGCCAAATTTCATCCAGATCGGTCCCATAGGGAAGAAGAAATTCTTGAACATACAGATGTACATTCATACATACAGCACCGAAAAATCAACCTTTCTTTTATTTTTTTGAGCAAGAAATTTTTTTTTAGAAAAAATTTCATATGAAAAATTGTTCCTTCGCCTGTTTCATCTTCATATAATTAAAATATTTAAACATATAAAAATAACTCGCATTATCAATCAGGAAAATACTTACCAAAAATCTCGAATCTGTTGATATGGCAATACAAGATATGCATCCACTATGCCCAACAACTGTTTGAGAAGGTTTACTCATTTTCTTACAAGCCAATGCTCTTAATTTCTTTTTCTCTACAATGGACCCTACAAGTTTATTTTAAAACGTAAAACAATGTTCCAATAATTCTTAAATTATTACATTTTACTAAACCTCCATCAGAACTCCCAGAATATAAATATTTATCGTCTGAAGATATGCATAAACATGTTATACTATTATTATGTTCTTTGCACCTGAGAACCACTACATTATCATTATCTATTCCAGTATATAAATCTGCAACATTTTGATGAAACTTTCCGCTTTTTCGTAGATGATCTTCTTTTAATCTTCTTGCAATTTCATTTTGATAATATGTAATATCTTCTCTTTTACGGTCTAAATCTTCATCCCTAGTTTGCTCTAAAATAAAGATATTATTTAAAACTTGCTAAATATCCTCCATAATTTCAAAGAAATATAGTTAGGACGGACAAGTTAAAAATCACTCGAATAAAATGTTTAATCGAAATAAGCACATATTATATAATTTAAATGCGACGACAGGTAGTAAAAATTCGGTAGTTGTCTTATAGTTATCATATATCCTGATGTGAAATCTACGTATTTCCACGGTCATTAGTGATCTATTTCGTCAATTATTCTGTTGATGTCTACTCTTGTAAATGTGTAGCTTACATATTTGGCAGAGAAATTTAATATATCTGTCCCACAAACGAATAGTAGAATTACGATAAATAAAAAATTATTGCCTTCTTTCTCAATTTCAGCTAAATATAACTTAGCTAATCGTAGTCGTTTTTGTTCTGGACTTTCTGTTTCATCTTCAATTTCAATATTTTGTGAGTTCTCCTTTACTTGCTTCAAGACTGGATCGTCTTCATCACTTGTAATTTCCTCATCTAGGTCGTCTTCTTTTTTATGTTTTTTGTGTTTGCTTGCTTGTTGTGTATTTTTGTGTTTTAATTTCTGGTTTGATTTCTAAATTACAAACTTCATTAATCATTGGAATACGTAAATTAGAAAAGAAAATGATTGTATACCTTCGATTTTTTAATCGCTACTAATGATTGTTTCTTTTTCTTTTCCTGCTTCTGTTTATTAACTATAGCTGGCTTTGATTTACTTATGAAAAATGACATTATTAAACTTGATACATTCAAACTGTTTGAATATGATAAGACACTACATTTTAACACTAAACATCTTTAAATTAGAGGTTAGTTAGGTTAGACTTTTAAAACATGCTTATATGAAACAGAAAACTGTATGAAAATACGAGATTGAAAGAATCTGGGGTCGTATTCTACATTAACATATTTTGGTTGTTCCATGTTGAAAATATGATGATTGGTAACAGAAGATTTACAGACCCGCGCCAAACGGAGGTACACGGCATTCGGGCGTCAAGTTTTTGCGTGAAAATATTAATTATCTTTTAATTTGGATCTTTAGGGGCACCAAATTTGGCCTGTCAGCCCGACATCAACCTAGACGCGGCCCTGAAAATAGCTGTATTTTTTTGTACTGATAAATAATCAATTAAACAGAATGTACTGATCGTTTTAAAATTTTCAATCACTTAGATTGTAATCTGCTTATCAATCAGTTCGCAATCAGTCTATGGTGCTAACAATGTCAAACAAATACGATCATTTCAGTTCGTTCAGGACGGAAAGATTGCTAAAGAAACACGACGAATTCAGTTCGTTTAGTTTAATCATTTAAATTATTGCTAAATTATAAGGCTAATGATCTGTGATCAACTCTGTAATGTTTTCAAGTGGGTGAGTCTTAGAATATGATACAATAGGGAACACCATCTCCACTTAATCTCTTCCCTTCTTCTCTTAATTAGTGTTTCTTGTAATTAATACACTTGACAAATCGCAATAGCTGATCACACGCTATTCTTTATCGAAGGAAAGATCCTTCGATAAAGAATAGCGCGTCGGGAAGGGATTTGTAACAGTCTTTCGTGTAATATTAAGTCCTCAGAAGTGCATTTCGCGTCAGCGTCGACGTTCATTTTGTGCTTTGAGATCCTGATTGGTTGATGTCAGTTTGTCGCATTGACACTAGATTCAAATATATACAAGCGGGAAAGTTTAGCGTTGACACAGGAAACGTCATTTGTTAAAAAAACAACTTCAAATATTTATACTTATGTATATTTAAACTTATAAAAGTTAAATTCAATTAAATATTCTTTAAATTCTTAAAATATATAGAAATGACAATAATAAAAATGATCTTTTCATTAAAAATTATCAAATTAATTTTTCATACATCTAATACTTTGCGTCTGCAATGAGGACGTAAAAATTTTCATATTAATATTTCGCGCTAGCGCTGACGCGATACGTGCTAGTGAAGACTTACAATTCTGCTGCGTTACAAGCCAAATGATACTTTTTGTCAATCCACCACATACAACTTTCCTTTGACAGCTAGTCGCGCCGCTCAAGAAGTGAAGAATCGTCTGACTGTTAATAGGTGGCCAAACACACACGTTCCGTCTTTCGAGAAAAAATGACAACCGTGTCATTTGGCTTGTCGTGAGGGAGCGTTGTCATGTTATAAATCGTTTTCCCTACTTTCACGGCCTGGTCATATACTTACTAACGCAAATGATTAGACTGTTTTCAAAGGCGCGATTCTTTCTTGAAAGAAAGAATGTGTATGTATGGCCAGCTTTTGAGTTACATGTTTTTAACCACACGCCATTCTTTCGTGACGTTCTCGCCATTCTTTTTCGGAGTCAAGAGACCATACCAAACTGGACAGCCCAGCTGTCCGCGCCGTATGCAAATACGGGGAAAATGTGAGTCAAAAGCGGCCGTACGCCGCGGCAAGCGGACAGGGAAGCTGTCCACGCCGTAGACAAATATGGGGACCGGGAGATTCATGGGTTAGACTAATGTTGTTTAGTTTTCCCTAAACACTATTGTGCTAATTGAATTTAATTAGGTGTCTATGGACATCTAATTAAATTCGAATAGAGCCTAAACCATTTTCGTGTGAACACTTTTTATAACTTTTATCGCAAAATACTAACTAGTTTATCAAAGACCGAAATATACAAACACAAAATGACTTGGCAATACACAGTTTGCGCAATGGCAACATTTACGCTATAAAAGCATGCTTTTATAGTTATAATCATAACGGAGCTCATAACTGTACCGTTTAGCAAATTCGCGCATTATTGACGCAAACAGTACAATAACCTCAAAATGAACATTCCTTATAAGGTTATGAGTATAAGGAAAAGCTCCTTGCGCAAACTCTATATTTGAAAATAGACGAAAAAACAGCAATCGTTAAGGTGTTTGTGAGAAAAGGTAAATGTTCGTCACATTCTTTGGAATAACTGGATTGAAGGATCATCACTTCCAATTGGTTACGTTGTTAATTACGAGTAAATGAAAACTTCAAGATTCTATCTAAATATATATATTCATGATACTTTTGCACATCAGATTCATGTAAATAAAACAATACTCTTCTTAAATATCACATGCAATAGGTTGGGATACTTTGAGATCAAATAAATTCTGCATTCATATTTCTATGTAAGTATATGGAGGCACCTTTTTGAACTTCATTTTATTTAATGTAATCCCATAAATTATGATGTTCAGTGCATGTGCGTCTGTACTGATCTCTAAAGACTGATTAATTTGAAAAGTCGTCCATGGAAGATTTTTATATGAGCTGAGACTAAACAGTTTTCCGAAATTGCTAATAGCCAAAAGTGGCAGATATTTTGATAGCTGTCCTCAAAGATTGTGCTTATTTTTCTGTAACCTAAATTTCAATGTACAAATTATAAAGACTTACGCATATGAAAGTTTCCTGAAAGATTTCTTGTAGTTTGAAGTACTATTACTTCCAGAAACAAACGGAATTTTGAAAGGTTTCAAATAAATATCCCCAGGCCGCATAAAACTGGATTTAATCTTCGCAGTTATTTCGTAATAAAAAATCTCTTGGGTCGATTTCTAGTAAACGGAAGCAGAAATAATTATAGGGGGAAGGGCGTTCCAGGAAAAAAATCTGAAAAACATTGGTGGGGAGGGAGCGTTTAAAAAAATATTTGAAAGACATTTCAATAAGTACAAATACGACTTTGTCCACTTATCGGGGGAGGAGTTCAAACACACTAAAACCCCTACTGCGTACGCGCCTGAACGCGAGTGATACTTTTTATTAAAATACAAACATGGAGCTTTTATTTCATAATTATAAATGAGTGACCAAATTGGAAATCGTATAATATTTTGCTACTTCTTTATTTGATGTCAAACTATACCCAAAATGTTCTTCAAGTAACATAAATTTAAGTTTGAAAAATATAATAGCAACATTGGTTTATCTAGCAGTGTTTACATAGTACCGTGTGCTCTGATCAAAAACATTTCGTGGCCACAGAAAAGCCCAAGGAAGAGAAGTACACAAAACTATTTCCCTACCGGGATAATTTATTTTTAAATATTTTGTTGCAAATGTTTAAAACTTATTGCAAACGATTTTTCCGGAAATTATAGCGGTTATATGAACGTTTAATTACCAGTATTGTCGGTCAGGTTTTTGTTTTCTTAAGTATTAAATAACTCTTTTACAATGTCTCGGAGTTCTCTGAAGATTTCAAGAGTTTAGGGGGCACACAAGGCGTATAGGGGGCGGAAGAGCTGAGAAATGTATGAAATTCATTTGTCCTTATATCGAGAAATGATATTAAAAGGCAGACGAACTAAAGTCAACGGCGTAAGAATATGGAAGATAACTAGAAACCACCGTATTTAAATAAAGATCCCCCTAACTCATGATAGAACAAAATATAATATGAAATGTACAGAACATAGAACTCGGAAGTCAAGATCTGACAGAGGAAGGGAAAACATGGCCTCAGGACGTCTTCGTTTGTCAACTTTGAAATTCATTGCACAAAACAGAAATTAAATATTAAGATTGAGATGTGGAACGTACGTTAACTCAGGCAAACCAGGCAGTGAAAATATTAATTAGTATTATCCAAACAAGTTCTAAAATTTATACTGGTAAGGTAAAGAATAACACTAGTAAAATACCACACCTAGCAAGCTGGATATGTGCCCATGGCCATATTAGATAATAGCGTCAATTAAGTTGAAGAATACTCTAACTTTCTCACATAACAGATGCCTTAAACAAGGACAATTACCTCGTGATTATGGGAGAATTCAACGTTAAGCTAGGTAGTAGGTACAGGAGGAAAAGGTGAGTGAATTTTTTGAACTTTACTATTCGGGAGAGAACGAACGCAACGAATATTTACAAAAGTTTGCAAAAACGCAAATGCGAATTGAATAAAAACAAAAAGACTAAGATCTGAATTTATTTCTGTTTCTGAACGGTATGGAAGTTTGGACCTTGATTGATGAATCAATACGAAAACTAAAAAAACCCTTGAAATGTTGCTATATCAATTATGAACCTCATAGAGTTACCCGAACGTAAGTGTACTACAATAAATGGCACAAACATGGGCATCATTAACACGAAGGTTGAATACGTGTAGCAGATAACAGGATACATGGACTGTTACAGATTGCTCAAACTTTTATATAAAGAATAGCCAAGAAAGGAGAAAATCTGGTCAAACTAGCTTAAAAATCTAATAATACGGTTCTCCAAGTCAAGAATAGGATTTCCCAGAACGGCTGGCGGCAAAGTAATCATCGCCAACATTCAGTAATGGAGAGGCACGCGAAGAAAGAATATCCCATAGGTTTGAATTATACTGCTGCATGTTTCAATGATACGACCAAGTGTTAAAAAAATTTTTAGTCTAAAGATACTAGATTGTTGAAATATATACAGCTAAAATAATAAAAAGCAAACAATCTAATTCTTACACCACTGTTGCTAAACTTTTACAATTGTACATAAAAATGGTAATGCTAGTTTAAAAATAAGTAAAAATACATTTTAAAGACTAAAGTAAAAATACATTTTACAGACTAAAGTAAATGTTAAACATGCTTTAAGCACAATTTACACTCTGCGCTTAAATGTTATAAATACATAAATGATACATTTAAAAACTCTTATGCTATTAGTGTTAGAAACAACGAACACTTTTTTTATACAGTAAAATCTAACAAAACGCCAACTCTAAATAAAAAAAGATACTGGTGATGAGAAAATTAAAATTAAATTGCGAGGAGTGAATAAAAGTTGAATATTTGATAACAATTTTGATGAAATACTGGAAATAATCATAAAATAAACAATTCAAACCTTATTTATACCAAATTGTTTTTAATAAATGTGACATTAAAATCATTCTGAATAATTTTCAGTGCTAGTAACTTTGTCCACGTGTTCGTCATGTAAAGAAGGGGAACTTGCACCACTAAGTGATATATTCGAAAGAACTCTAACTTGTTTCGCTTCCGATACCTGATTACTACAAGTTGATATATCATTAGATATATTCAAATCTACTGTATCTGAACTTTCAACATTCGATTTCTTACTAACTTCCGTTATTTGTGAAGAATCTGCTAGACTGTTGTTTTCATTGCTAACATTAAATGTTAGAAACTCTCTTAATTCGGAAGCGTGATCAAGAAATGTTTCCCTTGTGTCGACCACTTCAGATGTTGATGTAACTTCGGAAGGCATTTGATTTGTTGAGATATCAATTTTCTCCAAATTTTTCGTGGCATCAGTCGTGTCACTTGTTGATGCAATAGCACTACTTGGTGCTTCAACGAATGGTTTATCAAATAAAACATCACCACCAGAATGTGATGTTAAAGTTTCAGAAGCAATTTGTGTGGGTTGCTGAATGGAAATGTTGGAATTTTTTAATTCTGAATTATTTTCTTTCATTATTTTCTTTTTCAGTTCCAAATATTCTATTAAATTAGCAGATTTTCTTGCCGTAGAATTAGTATCCGCTCCAATTTTTGTATCTGTACTTGTTATTAAATTCCTTGTATGTTTCCTTGTTTTCCTTTTCAAAAGGTCTTGTAACTTCAGAACGTTCACATTTGATGCTTTAGGTTTTTTGGGTTTAAGATTCTTAGATCTTTGAACGTTAGAATTCTTTGGTCGTGTCAAAGCTGATCGTTTGCTTGATTTTGGTTTAAGCAACAAAGGATTTACACATTTTGGATCACTATCCAATTTATCTTTAATTTTATCTTCTGGCATCAGATTGCTCAACGCAAATTCTTGAGATTCCATAACTTCAACAAATTCTGGCTCACAAACCGTTGGTGGAGATACTTCTTCCTTATCCAAATTTTCTAATTTTCTTTTAGCATGTACAAAAACTGGAGTGTTATGATTCTTAATTTTGGTTATATCTTTATAAGAAACACATTTCTTCTGAAACTTCTTACAATGAATAACATTATCCGGAGCAGGTTGTTTCATTTTAGACATATTCGGCGTAGTTCTTTTTTGTACCAAAGAAAAAGGTGTTGCATTAAGTTTGGTTTCCTTTAGAGGCGTACTTGATTTACATTTCTTGGAAATTCTACCAACTTGTTTCAATTTAGAAATGTTCGGTGTCGCTTGCCCTTTCGATATGGCCAGAGCGACAGTTGAATCAGGTTTTGTTTCTTGTAGTGGCATCATTTTTGACGTAGTGGATACACTGTTTTTTTCTCTGAATTCCTGATTTAAATGAGGTTGATAAGAACTTCCTGCAGTTTTCATATTTTGTTTTAATAGTTCATTTAGATGTTCCGTCAATGTCTTTATTGAAAGAACTTGTTTGCTCAACTTAATATCAGATCCTAGCTTTAAGGGGTTAAGATTTTTAATCTGTGTATTTGGAGTCAATTTCAATTGGTCAGGTACATTCGGTATTATTTGATGTTGTCTTTGAGCTAAGCCTCTAGATATTTTGGGAGAATTCTCTTCCTTGTCAGATGATTTTGACGTTGATGCCGATTTTTTAGAAGGTGTCCCTTTGCTAGAGACGCTTCCTGTATTTTTTTGTTGTTGGAATATATAATGAGGAAATGTTGGTTTTGTAACGCTAGAGCCGCCTCCTGTAGTTGTTTGCTGTTGGAATATGTAATGAGGAAATGTTGGCTTAGTACCGCTAGCATTAGGTGTTCCATGATGCACAAATATAATTGGATATGTTACATTCACATTTTGTCCTTTTTGAACTTCATCTGGATTAGTTATATTTTGCTTCTGAGAAGTGATATCATTTTCAGATCTGGAAGCAGTACCCAAATTTTTTTTAAATTTCTTTTTAGGTAAAAGATCTTTCTTAGATGAAGATCTCTTACGTTTTGTGAGTTTAACAAATTCATTTATCGTGTTAGATTGACTATGTGTTGAACTGTCTTTTAATTTGGCAGGAACATTTTGAACTTTTGATACAGTTGCAGGACTAACCAACACATTTTGTTTTACTTTATTACCAAGAACTTTCTTTTCCTGAGCTTTTAATTGGTGTGTACTTTCTTTTTCCTTATCACCACTAATTTTATTCTCCTGTTCTTTTAATTTCGGTACACTATCTACTTTTCTCTGAACAATATATTTTTTCTTCTTAGGTACATTAATGCTTCTGCTCTTTAGAAAATTTAATTTAGTTTTATTCTCTTCTAGATATTTACCCCACCTGCTTATAGTAATATCCTTCCGCAAACTATATTTTGGTGCTTTTTGGATTTCAGCATTATCAGTTGATAATGCACTATCATTTTCTAACGGAGTATACGTATTTCCTAAAATATTATTCTTACTCAAGTTAACAACTAATTTAGCTTTTGGCGTGTAATTTTCAACTAAGTTTTCAGTATGTTTTATATTCAATCTTGCTCGGTTTTCTCTATTTGAGTCCTGTTGTTTAATATCTAGTATATTAAAAAATGCTTCAAAAATTGACTGTGTTTGCTTTGTTTCTTTAATAAATGTGTAGCTAACAACAAGATTTAGTTCGCAGTTGAAGCAGATCTTGTTTGATAATAACGAATCTGGAAACACCTGAAATGAAAAATATTATAAAATGTTTTAAAGCAATACGAAAGAAGAAATTCAGTTATTATTTATAATTGATACCGAAGTATGCCTCAGTGTTGGAGTCCACATTAAATGAAAGACTAATGCTCCAAAAACTCCATTTAATAATAATTTGCAGTATACGTGAGCTTCCAAGCCCAGCAAATTCAAGTTGCCGTGTTTCGTGGAAACAATTACCACTTCACCAGAACCCATGTCCATGTGTCTGCATGTTGATTTAAAAATTTTAAAACTTATTATGTAAGTATTTGGAAAACGTTTTTATATTTTTGTTAACTTTAAGTAACATTTTATAACTTAATGATAAAATTCAATATTAATATTAATGATAATATTAAATTCCATCATTAAGTTATAAAATTTGTATTAACAAAATGTTAAAAATATAAAAATGTTTTCCAAATACATAAAATGTTAGTTCAACATGTAAAAATTTTAAATCAACATGCAGACACATGAGTTCTGATGAAGTGGTAATTGTTTCCACGAAACATGGCAACTTTAATTTGCTGGGCTTGGAAGCTCACGCGTAATGCAAATTATTATTAAATGGAGTTTTTGGAATACTAGTCTTTCATTACATATTTATAATTAAATAAAAACCAGTTTTACTCAATTATACTCGTCAACTAATAGAGTTTAGAATCAGTCATCTAAATGTATAAAATTAAAATAAATTTTGTAACAATAAAACAAACATGTTCTGGTAATTTATGATATGATGAAATGGTAGAATATTTACTTCGTAATTTTATGAGTTGTAATTATGTAAGTCGGACAGAAAGTTATTAATAGTAAATCTAAAATATAATTCAGATTTTGTATAACCTCAGAATACTATTTTGCTTTCCAAACTCTAATAAATCACGTTTGAAACGTGGATTATAAATATAGACACCCTTAACTAAACTTATCAATTATTAATTACAAATATTAAACATAAATATAAAATTTCATGACTCTCAAAAGAAGCAGTAACCTGTTCATTAAGATTATGAGGAAACAGTTTAATTAATTTAAAAAATGAAAATGTGTGTAGATGTACTCACCTCTTGGTTGATAGTTTTATTAAGAATATCTGAAAGAATTTCACTCTTATATGTTGTTTTAAATACATCTCTCGCAGTTGAAAAAAGTAATTGTCTGCAGCATATACAATATCGAGTTAAATCGTACTCTACTGAATATGCTGTAGGTGATTTTAATACCATATTCATGTTTGTCAAGTCGAACATCTTGATATCTACGATTTAGTAATACAAACAAGCATTGTTTATGATTACAGCCAGATAATGTACTTACGTTACCTGAAATTAACAAAAGATTTTTTAAGAATTGTTTCGCTACTTAGCAACGTAATAGTTTGCAAATCTCATCAATTTCGATCTGATTAGTGTTTATTTTCTATAAATCTCGTAATAAATGAAAATAATGCACTGTTACAAAACACCAAACAAAAAGCGATTTGCTTGTCTAATACTTCTTTAAAGTCGCCTGTTTTTCGCCCATAAGGCCTATCACCGATTATGGTTGTTAACAAATATATGTACGAGGTATTTATAGGTAGCGTGTATCCGTAGTGATCAGGATACGGCGAGGAATGGGTTATAAAGGATTCCTTTGGATACTTGGATATAAATTTATGTGTAAAAAATATTTTTTTGTTCCCTTTTCTGCTTTTATTATTCACTTTCTTCTTTTCTCTTCTTTTTTGTTTTTTTTTTCCTTTTTTCTTCCTCTTATCTTCTTTTTCTTTTATCTCGAGTTTTTCCCTTTTTTCCCTCTCTGTCTATTTCTTTTCATCACTAATCACAAACCGTCAATCTGCAACAATGGTGACAATGTTATTATGTTTATTTTACGTAGTTATAATTCAGCTATAATTAAGTTTATATTACATAGATACACATCTTATTCGTCTGATTTAAGTGACATTAACGTGTGTTATATTAAAGGTAAGCTCAACGGACAATTTATCATTTCTCAAATGTTTATGTTATAATTTAATTGAACTGACTTTCAGGAATCTCATCAGCCACTCACAGACCTTTAGTGAAAGATTACACAGAAGGTTGTTGATGTGAAAAAGAGTAGGAACATTGTAGGATATCAGGGATTGGAACAATTGGTCAATGTTAGATGAGTTGACTAGACATTAAAAAGAAAATGTGGTTTAAATCTCCGAAATGACGAGCCACAAAAAGGATCGTCTAAGATTCCAATTCTGAATAGGTGAGCAGGACATAGCGAATGCCCCGTTCTTAATCTATTAATGGAAGATACTTTAAATCTAATTGTTATTCCTAATATTGTAAACCAGGGTTTTCTTTTAATAACAGGATTGATTGAACATATTCTTTTCCCTACTAAAATAGAGGGATCCGACCATCGAGTTTGCCACCCTGAAAACATCATTTTTAATAAATGAATTTAGAAAGAGATGATCGATTTTGAAACGAGTGAATTCGATTTTGAAATCGGGTTTCCTCGTCCACCTTCTCGCTTCCATAAATTCCACTATGACCAGGAATTCAAAATAACTTGATGTTAATATTTCTATGAAAAGCATATAATAGTCTTTCTCTAATATTTAACAATAGTCTTATGGACGAGTTAGACCTGCAACGTTCTAAGGATTGGATAACACGAACATCAGAAAAAAAATGATTGAGGTTAAGTGTAAGGATTAATTCAATACGCTTCAGAATAGCCAAGGCCTCCGTGGCAAAAGTATCAAAAAAATCTGGGATTTTTACGGGCAAATTTATATTGAGAGAATGACAAAAAATTCCAAAAGCCGAAGATGCATTTGAGGGAAGTTCGGACCAACTGTAAAAACTTGAATCAAATCTTTGAAATGAACCTCGTTTAACTCCTGTTAACCGGTGTTAATGGTGAAGTTAATGAATATACTTTTTTGAAGGCCAGAATAAGAGGAGGAGGAGGTAAATTTCTTCGTACGTGAGAATTCAATATCTCTGTTTAACTTTTCTATTTTTGAGAAGACATGACTGGGTCAAATTAAAAAAAATATATAACGAAGTTAGAAACATTGTTCTCAAATCAAAAGGAGGCTCTGAGGCCTCGACCAGCATCGATCTTGTTGGGGATGATCCCATGAGACTCAGATATATTTTTAAGGCCGAGCACTGAATAGTGTTAATCTTCGTTCGAATCTTTGAAGCATCTGAGACATATAGCATCCATAGTCTAGAAGGCAGCGAATATATGCCCTGTAAAAAATTATCAGAATGGAGGGGTCGGCACCCCAATGAACTTTCGTGAGGGATTTTAGGATGTTCATTCTCTTCAAACATACTGAGTGCAGAGAAGAGGTATGCGATTTAAAATTTAGTTTAGAATCCATATATAGACAAAGGTATTTAACTTTAGTATTGAACAACATGTTTTCTCTCTCCAGTCACATTGATTGTAGGGGTTGTCCGTCCTACTTTTGGAAAAAAACACCCCAGTGTGCTTTTAGTGGGCCAGATTGCCAGATAGCTGTGAACCAAATAGACGAACCGAGATAGCTGAGTTCTGTCCAAACCAAATTATAGATTGATTTGAATGTCGCGTATATTTTTACTACTACTGTAAAGAACTGTGTCATCCGCATATATCAATGTTTGCTGTAGGGGAAATAGTTTTATAAATATTAGAAATGTATATATTGAACAGAATGGGACTGAGAATGGAACCCTGAGGCAGTCCCAGCCATATTTTCCTACTTAATGTCTCTTACCCAAAAAGGAATATTTTTTTAGAAGATATTAGATTGTATATTAATTTGGTGAAGTTAGAAGGAAAGTTCATCTTATGTAACATTGAGCATAACAAATAAGGATTAACATAGTCGTAGGCTTTATTATTGTCCAGAAATATACTACCGTGTGTTCCTTATTAATAAAACCTTTTTTTATTTCAGAGTACAGTACAGATAACCAGTCCATGATAGTACAGATAAACAGTCTTCCTTTTCAAAATCCAAATTGACAATTATGGAGTAGCTCGTTATTTTTGATCCACCAGTCCAATCGTATCTTAACAATATGCTCGAAGATTTTTCTTACACAAGAGGATAGGGCGATTGGCCGATAGTTAAGATGGAACAAAAAATCTTTCTCAGGTTTAAGAATTGGAATGATCTTGAAAAGTCTCCATGATTCTGCTATTTCAGTAGAGATTATGATTGTGTTGTATATGTTTACTAGTAGTAAAAGCATCTCTTTCTGGAGATGCTTGACCATAGAGTACGAAATGGCGTCCATTCCTGGTGACGAATCTACTAGATTGTTTAGAATGTGGTCGAGTTTGTGATATGTGATTGGATTGAGAAAAATGGGTAGAATTCTCTTTAGGTTCTTCGGCAAGAGGGGAAGCTAATGCAGGGGTTAGTTAATCCAGAAAGTCCTCCTTACAGGCGTCTGGCATCCATCTAGATCTCTGAGGGTGACATCTATAGTCATATGAGATTGCTTTGACTTTTTTCCACACATCTGAAGTATTAGAATTCATCGATTGCGGTTCGCAAAAATTGACAGAACTATTCCTTTTTTTGGCGAATAGTTCTAACTAAGGCGGCAATACGCTTATATTCCTTTTCTTAAATAGGGATTCAACTTCCGCATCCCACCAACGGCAGGGCGGGTTTTTTATATGAATTGGTGTGGTATGGGATGAACATGTCTGCTGCCTTCTATAGATGAAATATAAATGATTCATAATTTGCTTCTATCGAATTTGACACATATTCTTGAAGAAAGAAGTTGCTATATCCAGACCCGTCTGCTAGTTTAAAGTTTCGTTTCTTTTGATAATTGACAGTATTAATATACACATTTAAAGACGGAGGGAAAATATTCACAACAATGGGATAGTACTCGCTGCCATACGGGTCATCCGGCATTGTCCACTCTGATTTAGAATGTAGATCCATACAGCACAAAGTTATGTCAACTGAGCTCCTGTTACAATTGGAATTGTTGATCCTGGAAGGGGATTTATCGTTAAGAATAACATCATGTTCCTCTATAAATCTTCTCAATGAAGTTCCATTAGCGTTAGTAAATGAACTTTCCCATACTGGACTGTTCGCATTAAAATCCCCTAGAATACAGAATGGAGATTCTATTTTAGAGATTATGTGGCGCCAGAATTCTATGCTAACCGTTACATGTGGAAGAATGTATATGAATATAAAATTAATATGGGCTATGTTTAAACAAACATATTGTAAATCAGGGTGACATTGGAGTTCAAAATTAACTCTCCCAATGTTAAAATTAGGTTTGGAAGAGATCGCCAAGGCACCATATCCGTCCGATCTGCCCAAGCGATTACAGATATAGCCGGACTGGGGAAATGTTTATCTGGAGTTACCCATGTTTCAGAAATAAAAGCAATGTCAGGAGCGTAAACATGATAGATATATAAGAATTCTGTTTTATTAGCAGAAATACTTCGACTATTCCATTGTAGGATTGTTGAAGCCATTTTTATTTTTTTGTTTTGTTTTTTGTGTACTTGTTTATTTAATTACTTATTTATTTCTTTATAATGATAACTGACAGTAAAATTGTTAATTAACTATTATAGAATTAAAAGTGATTTATTAAATTTTGAGCTAATTGTTAAATTGTTTTGATGTTAATGAATTGGGAATATTAGAAACGTTTTTACTAGATAGAATACAGAAACCTTTTAGGAAAATATGTTCATATGCACTGTAAAGCATAGAAGTTAAAAGTGCAACAACCTTGTCAACTATTGAGGATTCTTCTACGCTTGTAGAAGGAAGAGAAGCTTAAAATGTGTTTTGTAGGCCACTCTCTGGACTTGGGGGGGGGGCGGTTAGGAGAAGAGGGAGAGTTTATGGGAGGGGAGGAACAGGGTGTTTTCAAAGAGTGCTTCCTCCTGTGTTAGTTTATTATTTATAACGCGTGGATTGATTTAACCTAATGATTTTCTCTTTGGTGAATTCTTTTTTAAAATTCCTGAATATGAGTGGAGTTCTACTGGGAGGAGTATTTTAAATTATGGAGGAACTGGTGTCATTAAGAGAAGGACAGGATCTAGGGGATAGTGATTTAGGGATATTGTCAGTAAGGATATCAAATGAAATTTTTGTGGGAATAGTAGAATCCATATGAGTTTTTTTCTTGTATTAATAGGATCAGCACGCTGTCCTTCGGAAAAGGTTATATTGTGAAGTGCCATAATTTCTCTGATTTTTTTTGACGTAGGAACTCCGGACATCTACTTTTTGAGATGTCCGAGTGATTGTTTTCTAAAGTTGTTTTCTAAAGTCGCTTTCTAAAGTCGCTTTCTAAAGTCGAGTGATTGTTTTCAACGCTATATAAACATTTTAAAGTTGAACACGGAATTACATGATTCTCGTTGGAAAGTTTCTCGCAACCGTTGGGACACTCAGCAATAGATTTACTATTAGAGAAATTGTGTCCATAGGATAAGCAATTGATACATTGTGTAACACTAGAGACAAATAGAGTGATTACGTGTAAATTATTAATAATATTGGCTTCTGGGATTCTAGAACCCGAAAAAGTAATTGCCTTCGGCGTTGCGCTTCTTGATTGACATACGTCTAGTGTTGATGAATTTTGAATGGGCAATATTCGTTTTTATATTATTCTTAATTGTTTCTTCGTCCAATTTTTATGGATACCCCTTCTTATAACACGACATGCCACTAAATGCTGAGGAATAAACGCTTTATAATTAGCATGGTCATTAATTAATTTTGAGTTAGGGAATGTATTTGCCGAGTGTAAAGAGTGAAATTCAACTGAGGTACTGTATCAGTCACTTGCCAAGCAGAGAAGGATGGACAGGTCAGAGTCCAAAGTGTTGTCTTTTAAAGTTATGTTATTACTAAATGGAGATTTGTGATACACGGAGAAATATGAAGGATAATCAATTTTCCTAGAGTCATAGAGTCCTCGGTAATTTCCTCCTCTTGTTGAGAAGGGCGCTCTCCCCGCTCAATCGACCTGAATCCGGGAGGAGGTAGAAGTAATTCTTTTAGCCGAATTTTTAGAGCGAGGAGTGTCCGGAATGGAATCCTCGAGTTTCAGAAGCAATAGAAGAATAAGTTTGTTTGTTTGTTCTTTTGAATATTGGTAATTTATGAAAGCATATTTTGGTCGCTTAAATGAGGGAATGATTTGGGAGCTAAAAAGGAAGGAACTATTTTTGAAGAAAAGGCGTGACTATCCTTGTTTTTATCCTAGGGAAAAACCTTAATGGCATCCCAACAACTAATATATGGACATATACTCTTTTATGTTGCGCTGTCTAATGAATTCTGGACAAACTCTATCCGATGGCGATACTCCGTCCTCTGTGGAGGTTCCAATAACTTGGTTGAATTTCCAACAACTTAGTGTTTTTATTTCGACACGAGTGTTTATCAAGCGGAATATTGGGTTTCATGATAAAAGAAAGAAATTATTATCAAAATATATTAAAAAGTGTTATATTAAATATAATGCAACTACTAACTTACATTCTAAATGATTAGTTAACTACTTGAATGTTTCAATTTAGATCAGCCTTAAAATTTTCATCTATCTCATACCACGATTTGTATTTAATAATTTTATCAGCCCAAAAGTTTGCAATATCACGCAAATTTCCTGTTTTCCCACCATATTCCTCCGGTAATATGTCTTTATCTACAATTTGATGTAATGAGCCTAGACCGCCAAAATGAACAGAAGTTCTGTTTTTAAGTTTGGCATTCATAAAGCTTTTGAATATCTTGAGTATAACATTTACATAGAATGGTGCATTTACGAATTCAAGGCGCTGAGGGCGACAGTGGTAGTTTTGCCAGGCCAAAACGATATTCTTGATTATTGTTAAAGTCAATTGACGAGCATGTGCGTAAGAGATTCCATGTAGATCAATAATAGCTATCACACCATAAACCTATAACAAACAATTTGTTTAAATTTAAAGAGGTATAAACTTAACGATTTTGTATTAAGATTAATTAGGTCCAAATCTATAGACGGCGCCAACGATAAAAAGTAGACTTCTAAAATAAACGTCAATGATGTTTTAACTTTTTACCTAGAAGTTTTTTAACACCCCTTATTTTAGTGAACTTTGAAATTCAAGAAAATGGAAGGTGAAAAATTGAACACGACACGTATACATCTCCTAACTAGATTCTAGATTCTAGGAACTAGATAATTGGATTTAATAATGTTCTGGTAATAGGTATCAATTTGTAGCTATTTTGGAATAGCAGTTTCTTATTTAATGGATATACTAATTCAGATTTTAAATATTTCTAAATTTGAAATTATGCTAATATAATAATATACTTGTGATTTTACAAATTCACGAGCAGCTACGTCTAGTACCATAAAAGCTGCTTTTAGAACATCATGTTGTGTGTGAATTGTGGGGTTATGCGCTCCAGCTCTTACGATAACAACCATCTTGTTGTCATTGTATTGAGATAGTGGTAGAAATAATCCAAGTCGTACCTAAACAATAAAAAAGAACTAATAATAAAATCTGAATATTTAATATAACTGTAATCTTTCAACTTTAAAGTGACTGAAAACTGCTTTTTTATGAAAACAAGTTGATGCGTATGATTAATTGTATTATATTATAACTTAAAAAAAACCTAAAAGCAGAGCAAGTTTCTCGTGCTATGAAAAAGATTTATTTTCAGAAATTGTTTTCAAATACAAATATATAATTGAAAACAAAAAAAAACTGATGCGGTAACTTGGAAACAAAAGCTTGCTTTGCTGTTCAATCAGCAAGCACCAAATGGTATTTTCAGGGGGATGGAATCCTTAATAACATGTTATGAAAACAAAAAGGAAGAATCGAGAAAAAATGTAGCAGAGGAAAAGCGAGAAATGAATATTGCTGGTGGCGGAAAACCATTTTTGGCACTAGATGACAAATCAAGATTGCTAGATATAGTAAACGAGTTTGATTCTGATTAAGACTATCAACCAGTTTCACTTACAAATAGTTTCTGTAAGTATCATTTATATATTAGATTATAAAATTTTATATAGATATATATTTCTTTTACGTACACAAAAGCATGAATGAGCCAGAAACTAAATCAGTAATGCCAGAAGATAGGGAAATGCAGGAAGATATAATTATTGTATTATAATTCTATTATTATAAACTCCTTAATGCATATTAGATATTATTTCTAGGAAGTGCTTGAAAATGGAAATTGGGGTGGTAATTCTGCAAGCAGTTTACGAACGCCTGTAAACAAGAAATTACAACCAAAAACAAATTGAAGAGGCGTCCAGTTCTAAATAGCGTTGGCGGCAATATATGCCAAAAATAGAAGCAATTAGCTAATTTTAAAATTGCTAACATTCAGTTAGTAATGGTAAAAGAAGAAAAGGAGCAAAAGCTAAAATTGAGAGCCTTAGAAAATAAATTATTGAATTATCTCTGTAATAATTTTATACTGCAAATATCGTTAAAATGTACAATAAAATAATTATAAGGAACTAGTTTATTCTTCGAAAGTATTCATTGATAAATGTATTGCGTACATTAAAGCCTAATAATTTTGGTGCAACATTTTCAGGTCCTATAATGTCTAGGATATTACTGGAACACAACATTATTTCTAACAGAACAGAAACAACAAAATAAAAATAAATAAACTTTGAAGTAAAAGAATAAACATACATATTTCGATATTTTAAGCGTTGGTTAATTTTTCCTAAAAGCAGGAGAACTGATGTTTTTGTTATACGGAACCTTTTTAAAAGTTTAGTATTAATAAATGTGAAAATGTTCAAATCTCGCATAGATTTGTCGTGGTAATCCGAATTCTAAAATTTATATCTCCAAGTAAATAGATTATTTTCAAGAATTAATTCCATTATTAAAGTAGAAATGTTTTTTTTAGATTAACTAACAGAATAATCGCTAGAATTCTATCATATAAATTTAATCATCGATTAGTATTTTTAAGTGGCACATACACGACGGTGCAAAGAAATAACCTTTGATTAGCGAGCTAACTGGTATTTACTATTTAACTATAACCGGTACAAACGGACCTGAGATACTTAGCGAAAACAGCTGTTTTTTGAGAACTGTCATGAACGTACGGTTGTTCCATCTACAGCCCACGTACAATACTAAATCTGACGTTTAATTTAATTATTTATACATTGTTAACAAATTTATATATATACAGATAACAGTAACAAAAAAAGAAACAAGGAAATAAATGTAGAGAAGTACAAATAAAAGAGCCAGAGAACAGACTAAACGAGTATTATGCACAAAGCATAGAGAGTATAATAAATAATATACCCAAAGTCAAGAATGAACATGAGCTGCATGTGAATATTCACTCCTAACAGCAACAAATGAAATAAACATAAAACTGATTAAGGACATATTCGATATCATCGGGTACCCGCCTCTAATGATAATAAATAAATCAATAAGACGCAGCAAGGTTCCAGAAAAACTTAAGTAATCGGTAATAACGCCCATACCAAAAGTAAAAAATACTAAAAACTCTTAAGAAATGAGGCCTATTAATATATTGCCAACAGTAGAAAAGATCATCGAGGAAGCTATTTGAAAATAAAATATATAGGTAGAGGCGGAAAAAATAGTAATCTTTACTTGTTCGCCGACAATACCTTAGTATTAATAAGCGAAGCACTAAATAAAATCGAAGGTGATTTAAAACACACAGAAGACTGGCTAAAATTCAATAGTTTAAAACTAAATGTTAATAAATCAAAGGTCATAATATTATCCAAGTTAAAAAATAATCCGGACACTTGTAAAATGAAAGAGTTGAAGTAGTAATACGGGTGATAATAGACAAATTTTAAAAAACAAATTGAAGAGGTTATGCGTAAAATAACAAAAAAGACTTTTTTGTTGGGCCGGTAAGTAGGACATTAGGTAGAAGAACACGTAAACTAATGTAATACCATAATAAAGCCACATTACGAATATTGTGCGACACTCCTACTATATGGAAATAGAGGACAGATAAAAAGGTTACAAAAATGTCAAAATAAAGCAATGAGGACCATACTAGGAGCAAAACGGGATACAATAATTAGGAATATGATAAATAAACTTGAGTGGTTAAATGTAGATCAACTGATACAATATTTTTCTTTAACATTTATTTATAAAATAAAATGCAATATATTTCCAAACTTGTTAACTGAATATATTGTACAAAACAAATGAATTCACAATCAGAACACCAGGCAACAAGAGCACATATACATCAGATGCAATAAAGAAATTCCAAAAAAGATTAACTCGAATACCTAAGAAGTGAAGTGTAAAATGCAAAAACAAAATATGTAAATGTTTCAAATTTATTTATTTTTTCTTTTCTTTGTTAATAACTGAACATAACTACTAAAAACCAACAATTTTTATATTCGTCTATTATACATTATAGAACTAAATGTTTTTTTTTCATTCAAACGCGAGCCTACCGATGAAACATTCTAGAAATTAGTTTCACAACGAAAATATAAAACAAATCAAATACTGGACAAATTTTGGTTATGTACCACTTTAATTAATTAAGAATTAAGTTTGTTCAATAACTAAATTGTGTCAAAGTGACAGCGCTTTATTTAGTTGAGTTAAATCGCTCCATAAAAATCTTAATTTTAATAGCAAAAATTTTCTAAATAATGATTATTTTTACAGATGTACCGAATATTAATTTACTTGGTCGAGCCACTCTCTCTCTCTCTCTCCTTAGATGAGCTATATCTACATCCGTGTTCCTGCCTAATAATTTGAGTATATACTAGGCTAAGTTTGGGCAATTAAAAAATGCATTGTAAACGTTTTAATAATACCAGGGCCGTTCCCTAGGTACAGCAAAATAGACAGACGCCTGGAGCGGAAAAGAGAATAGGGGTGAAATACTCACAGAAAATACTGCGGCACGCCAAAATTTCTACTTGCCTAGAACGCAAAATAAACTCGTGTCGGCCCTGAGTAACACTCAGTATATTTTTATATATTGAGCGATATATCAGACAGAAAACATTCAAGAAGTTAAAATTTGTTGCTTTGTGTAAATGACGGAAATGAGGCCCGAGAAAAATAATTTAGGATGCGACTCAAATCATTAAGCCTATGTATTTTTGAAATATATGTATCTTACCAACTCTTGAATGGTAGGTAAAGTTGGATCGCGCCTTAGAAACCATTGTGGACATTCCGTTCGCAACACAAAATAATTCCTCAATTTGACTTTAACTCGATCAATATCGTACTTACAACATCGTAAAAATGAAACTATTGTCGCATCGTCAACCAGCAAACAGTTTTGTAATTGTTTATTGCTGATAAGCCATTTCCGAATCTCATTTATGCTTTTCGCACGACTGTCCTCTGTTTCATGTAAATAACATTGAGCATGTTGCTTTGTCACTTCGTCTAGCAGTTCTACTTGATAATTAGCTGTATTTAATAGATTTGCGTTATTATCGCTCATTATGTTTTATGATAATGAATTTTATTATTATTCATGTGGTAATACTGATAATATTTTTTTAAATTAAAACATGTTCCGATAATAAAATCTATTAATCGTTTGAATTTATTTGCAATTATGAAGGCTCAAAGATCAAGTTAATTATGTATTTGATCATCAAATGCTATAGAGATAGTGACTGATTATAACAAATTTATCTATCTTTAAACGATTTGATGGTATTCTTATTGATGGTATTCGTATAATTATTTTATCATGTTTAGAAACACATGATAAAATAATTATAAGAATACTGAAATAAATATAAGAATGGACATTCGGAAAAAGCGAGTTGATGTGAACGGTTGTTTTTTCCTGTGCGCTTTTAATTTAAATACTTTTTTTCTCTATCTCTTGCATAATATCTAGTTAAATATCCTTAATATATTTCTTGTGTCCTGTGTTGTGATTTCTAAATTTTTTCCTTTGTTTTTGTGATAGTAATTCCTGCGACTTAGATAGGTTAGTAAAGGGGTGGAGATGGCAGGTCCCCGGAGATTGTGGCAGATCCGTGATTGTGGAAACAATCAGAAAACCACTGATTGTGGCAGATCCCCGCCACAATCAGTGGTTTTTCTGCTGAATTATCTCTGGTAGAATTACACAGCTGATCTTGTAACCAGAAGAAGCGTGTTTTTTGTGACGGAGACCACCCCTCAACTGAGGACGGAGTATCGCCATCGGATAGAGTTTGTCCAGAATTCTTTAGACAGCTCAACATTAAAGAGCATATGTCTGTATACAATGTTAGTTTTTGGGACGCCATTAAGGTTTTTCCCTGGGATAAAAACAAGGATAGTCATGCCCCTCTCAACAAGAGGAGGAAATTACGATATGGGAAAAAGAAGATATGGGCTAAACAAAGAGGCTTTAATTGAAGATGCAGCTTAAGCTAAGTACAACAAGTGTGTGACAGACTTTCTATTAGGGCATTAGGAAGGCAGAATGTGCTTGTAAAACTCCTGGAGAACAATGTCGTAACAATGTTGGGGGCAAGAGGATCAGATACCAATGTTGCTTGATGGGAGGAAGTCTCAAGAAAAAGAAGAAAGCAGAGCTGACAATATGGCGTTGAAAAGAAGTGTGTAAGACTAGCTGGGTAAAATTTTGAGTCCTATCGCAACCAATGGCGTTGCCAGGCCTAAGTAAGCCGAGGGGCTTGTACTCTTCTCCTTGTAGTAAAGCATAAGAAGAAGGTACTGGAAGCGAAAAATTAATTTGAAAAGATGTTTTGTCAAGGTTTAGCCATAATGCCGTAGAATAGTGCTGCAATAGGATTTAGATTGGTTGGAATACCATTGTAATCCTGAACTGGGAATATTGCAAGCGAAAATCATTAACCGGAGCGAAATCTAAAATTGACGCTTCTTTCCGTTCTTGTCAAATATTTTCTCGTCAATCCTCCTCCTCGATCTTGATGTTCCTCTTCTCACAACGATGCTCAATCACTCCTCGATCAATTTGTTTCTCAACAAATATATAACTATAGAGATAAATATGCTCAGTTTTTATTCGCAACTAAGGGATTTTCTCTATTCACCTAGGCGTTTCTATGGTACTAAACTTAATTAAATCCATTATTACGCCTTTTCTTCTCAAAGAAATCTGTTAGCAATTTATGTCAGCAATCGGCAATTTATGTTCCATGCTTTTCCATGTTGAGAAACAATTGTTGGGGATCATCGTTATCTTTAATGATAGTTCCACAACAGCTGGGTTTATGATTTGAGATTGTATTTATAAAATATAATGCAAGACTTTATAAAGCACGCGCCTTAGGAACGAGCTGAACCTGCTTTGCGCCTGCGCTGCTTTGGTAGTTACAAACCATTCCTAAACGTAATCTGTGAGGAATCTCAATTCATTCTAAAGTAATCTGTGACGTCACGCCGTTATTCCTGGGGTCTATCATAAATAGTTTGTATTTGGAAGCTGTCATTTAAAAATCCAAGATGGCGGGTAACAGCTCATTTCCGGCTTCTGAATTTAGATAGCTAGAAATTTGAATTGCGCGCTGAAGGCTCTCGATTTGAACATGAATAAAAGTAACAAGATTTAAAAAAGTAAGTAGATTTGTAACTAGAGACGGGTACACATTTGATTTCAAAGAAGTGTTACATATAATAGATGTTGAAAAATTTTGATAAATATGACTAGATTTAAAACTAGAGCTGAGTACGCACTTGCATTTTAATTAAGTGTATACTAGATACAATAGATCTATGATACATACAATAGATGTTGAAAATTCTGGGGACCCAAAATTCAGTATCCCTTCCACCTGATCCTCTACGACGGGTGAAAATTTGTACTCAGTGTCTCCTCTGAGCTATATGTCTGCCATATACAAATTGGCGTGTACACACTGGTATTTTAATTTAAAACTTAATTAAATCTTAATTAAACTTAATTAAATCCTCATTTGCAAAAAATCCAGAGAGAGAGATCAATTTCATAACTACTAAAGAGGCTAAGTACGCACTGATATCAAATGAATACTCACTTCCGATTTTAGCCAAATATAACTACTAAAGAGGCTAAGTACGCACTGATATCAAATGAATACTCACTTCCTATTTTAGCCAAATATAGATGTATATACAACACAGGCAAAGAAATAAAACCAATGAAAATAAGATTACGCATAATTATTTTATAAATTCTAAACATCTATGTAAATAGTGAATAAGCCATATAAAAGAAAATAATACAATAGATAGACAAAGAATAAAATATTTAAAACTGTAAATAAAAAAACATTTAGAACAGCTTTCGATTCGTATCAAAATGAAAATTTATTTACAAAGGAACAATAGATATTTAAAAATACATATAAGGGAAAACATAACAATATGAAATAGTATATTTTATATTTATTTTTTAAATATCAAATAAAATCCAAGTACATACATATATAAATATAATGGTAACTAAAGCATATAATAGAAACTGCCTTAAACTAACAACGTGAATACTTAAAAATGGAAAATTTCGAACATGTTAACTAATTAAACAAAACCTACATTAAAAATGTTGAGATTAATAAACCATTCTTCTAATTTATATAGGAAAGATAGGTTAAAGTTGGCAACATCGGTAATTTGTTTTGATGCGTCGCCTCATTCACTTCTGTGAGTTCAAAATAACCTACTTTTCATATCTTGCAATAAAAGTAGTTCGAACGGAGTTTTACTAACAAAGAATTTAATTTGTAATCTTTATTTTAATAGTTTTCAATAAAAGATCACAATTTCAATTAAACATTTTGAATAACATGATACCGCCGTTAGCTCCAGGCCAAAGTAAAGACCACCAACACAACATGGTTGGCTGGGTAAGTATTAATTGTATTAATATTTTAATCAAATATGATCGATAAAGAATCAATCTACTAATTTCAAAATATTTTAGAGAAACACGTTTAACATGCGACAAGTAAATATGATGAATTTATGTGCTTCACAAGTTGCTTTCAAAAATGGAATTAGAGTTGATGTAAAAAGCAACATGAAAAACGGTGTCATATCTAGTTCTGCCAAATCATTGGATATTTTGCGCAAGAATTTACAAAATGCTATCAATAAGGATATTGATACTATAATAAAAAAATATTTAGAGGTGCTTATATACATGAAATGGTTGTTTGAACTTGTTAAATAAATGAACTTTTTTAAAGAAATTCTTTCAACCTGCCGTGCAGAATATAAGAGCGAATTTGGGTAAAGATAGTGTTACTGAGGATCACATTAGAGAAGTCTGTCGAAATATGCTGGATGAAGCTAAAACCATGTATAAAATTTATGATTCAAGAGATAGTTCACCTTATGATGAAAGTGATACAGAATTGTCGTTAGAAAATCGATTTCTTGGAATTGTAAGTATTATTTTAATTTTTTTATTGTTCACAAATGTTTCAGATGATCTCTGCTTACATATGAAAAGAGTAAATCACTGACATTTCTTGCGACGTCTGCTACAGGAAGTTTATTATTTGAATTTGATAATTTTTTTATTGTTTTGAAAACGTGAGATTATGGAACAATTGAGGCGTTTACGAAAAATATTTTAAAATATGTAAACGGTATAAGGCACAGTGCATACTTGGTGACCACGTTGTCTCTCCAGAAAAAGTTAGTCGATGTGGGAAAAGGGGATAATATTCCGTCTCAACTTTTGGAAATTAAAAAAGCTGTTTGTAGGGGTGGAACCATACAAAACTTTAAAAAAATCATTAAATGTTAGTATTATTCGATTCTACATCTATTCTCTATGTAAATTGAATTAATTTTTATTATTCTTTGTGTACATAGAACGTTATTAAACGAAAAGAGTCTGATACTGATTCTGAAATTAATACAGCGAGCTATAAACGTCAGAAGTTTCGAGCCACTTACATGATCGAAAATCAACTGTATAAGTTACCTTTGAAACGTGAAGGCCCAAAATGGGATCCAGACCGAATCCACAGCCAGACACTCTTTATAATGGGCGCGAAAGCAAATAAGGCTCTTGGTTATGGTCAAACGAGAGGACGACTCTACGTGAGACATCCAGATTTGTTTCGGTAGTTTGAATATTAATTAATTTTTCATTTTCTTTAATAATTTATGTGTCATAAATTGTCTTGTTAGGCATTCGTAATAAGAGAAATTACATTTTTTTTGAAAAGGTTTTTCATGAATGAGTTTTGAAATCTTGAGCTAGTTCTAATTAGAAAACCAAGCATTTTATTAGATTTAGAAAGAATATGATTATAATGGATAGTGAAGGAAAGAGGAATATCAAAATAGACTCTTAGATCTTTCTTATGTTTTGGTTGAATTGTTTGAAAAACTGAACATGTTCTAATATAAATTTTCCACCATTTAGTACCTGTACTTATTATATAATATTAATAGGAAGCATATTGCTCCTAGTACAATCTATAAGCTAATTAGCTAAAATATTATAGCATATA
>WYDF02280051.1:0-17194 GCA_009867245.2 Adranes taylori | reverse complement strand
ATATCCCGTACTGTTTGTCGACATAAACTTGATTCGCGAGAAATAACTGATTGAGGGTACTTCATAGTCCATGCTTTCATTCTTTTCTTTGCGCCACAGGTGTCTTTGAAGTATAATCGTTTTATCTAGGATTCCGATTACGAGTTACTTCGAAAATTATTTAAAGCATCGTTTAATAATAGAGGCTTTGTAGTCTAGACTTTATCCATATAAAAGGACTGATCTCAGCAACAACTTTGAAAATTAAAAAAGTCATAATTTTAATATTTTCATTATTTCCAATATGTTCTTTCGTCAAAAGCTGCATTAACTTTACTAGAAAAAAAATATTTCTTAGAAAAAGATTATTTCGTTGGTCTAGTACATTTATGTCGACAGAAAATTAGAAAATCAACGTTCAACGCTTGTTCGACCCTTATAATCGGATTACAATCGAAGCAGGCATATTATTTTTTCGGGTCCTCTGACATTACCATAAGCCGAAAAATATTCATTTACCTTATACATGTTTCATTAGAAAAAAGTTTAATAAAATATGCTAGTTTTTCTATCAAAAATCACAGATGTCCATCTGCTTTTTTATAGTTTTTTTGTTGATAAAATACATACATTGCCCATAAACCTTGTTTCGTAATATTATCTCATCATCTATCTTTCATATTGGTAAACATTTCAAACCTAATTTCAGCGGTCGTTATGCTAAGGCGTTTTTTGTGTTTTCCTTTAATCCTAATTTTCGGACTAAGTTGTGTTTGAAATCGATGCCTCAATTATATAAATAACTATAGTTTGGAGTAGTAGAATGACTTAGTACTTAACGTTTAGTAAAAGCAGGCGTAGAGAGCGCATCAATTAAGTAGTAACTTCAGATAGCATTTAGAGTGGCGTGGAGCAAAGAGATTTCAAATAAGGTAAATTACTGTTCCATGTTTATTATTATTTAATAAATAGAATTAATCGTTTAACTTGAGTCTTCCTGATTTGTTCTGTCCCCGTTAATATTATTTAGATGGTCTAGTAAATGATCCCAGCTGGAGCAGTCAGAGTATATCTCTGTGTTATAAATCATTTAGATCATTGTTTCTCTATCAGTGGGTCGCCAGATTTAGTAGAATAGACGGTTAGGTGGTTACTTGAAAAAGGTTGCAAAGACCGCAGCAAATCGGAATCAGCAATTGCTCACAGAGCAGCCAAAAAAGTTTAACGTTTGTGTGCTTATTCACTCTCAGTTAAAGTAAGTGTTGCATGTGGTCAGTTCCTTTGCGTTTTTCTTTCACTATATTTCGCTAATCTTTTTTTTCAGTTTTTGCATACAACGGTATGTAAAATATATTACAAATTAAAGGTTGGGCGAATTTTAAACAACTTTATTTCAACAAAACTATAATAAATTAAAAAATTTGTACTGTCGAAACTAAATTGAGTAATTTCTAAAACACTTAAAATTGCATTATAACTTTATAGTTGATATAATAATGCGAGGTTTAATTATTAATCATTTAATTTAAACAAATTAATATATTTAAAATAAATAAATAATTAAAAAATAAATAATTAATTAATATAATTGTTCCACCAATGCTAGAAGCTTTTTATCAAATTCAAATTAAGGCTACGTATAAAATTAAAATTTGCGAGCGACTTAATTAATGCAGGGCCAGGCTGAAGAGGATGACAAATCCTAAAGCCTCAATAATAAATTCACCAACCTCCTCATGAATAAAATCCCAACAGGGAGTGGAGTTTAGTGGGTCAAAATCCCACAGTTGTTGGATGCACCGGGCATCCTTCCTCTTTTGAAGATTCTCCACTTCCTACGTAAAACAAAAAAAAAGCTTCTTGGCACAGTATACTATACCAAATTATTCGTGCAGAATAAGCCTGGTAATTCCTGGTAATTCACCTTTGTAAATAAAATGTTACATGGAAAATATTTTATTTATTTCCGCCTAGAAAGAAAACTCTTTTGCATGCAAATTAATAGTTTTGTAATTTGATAAGTATTTAATAAACTTTAATAAGTATTTGTTTTATTATTACCATGAGTTTATTAACCCCATTTAATTTTTGGGAATCTGTATAATAAATTATTCTGATGTAAATCAATTATTTCTTGAATACAATATTTAAAACCTTGATGCATTTTATTTGTACTTTTTTATTCTTGAACCGTACTTGTTTTAGTAAGATTAAATTTTGGGCCTTATTCAAGCAAGTGCTCTAATAATTATTATCTAATTATTGAGCATAGTTATGTATGGATATTCCTTAACCTCCAATTACTAATTTATTACTAATTCCTATATACGCCCTAAACTAATTAATACTTTGATTCCGGTCGAATTGGATGGGTTTTAACTGGAAGTAAAATTAATTTATCCAGTTAGGGCTCACACCAAAATTGCTTGTCACAAAAAATAACGTGACATTATTGAAAGAACGTTGTTTTTTGAATTAATAAAATTTCTATTATAATTTTAGGCTATGAGATTTGCAACCTGAAGAACGATTACTGTTTTTGGAGTATCTTTCTGATAGATTTCTTGTGCTCGGTTTATTTTGCGGATATACATACTCTATTATTTCAAATTATATTTGTTTATCTAGTTATAAACATTTATATTGCTCTAGATCAGATTAATGAAGCATTCGTGAGCTTAGACTCAGCTGATCAGTTAACAATTACATGCATGGAAAGGAAATTGAATGAAATTATTTCTCAACATGGTATCGTTCTAAAGTAATTATATTTTTTCATAATTCTTAAACCATTTCGCTTATGAAACATCTGTGAATTTGTAATATTGTCACTCTCCGATTTTAAGGGCTAGTGACGTAAGACTTTTTTGGGGGTTAAATTAAAGAAAACATTTGAATTAAATAAAATATAATTGGTATTGAAAAAATTAGAAAGATCTTACGTGCGCCTACTATACTACTTTAAATTTATTCTATTTTTCTTGGTAACACAGAAATGCTTGTGCATGAGATCGTTCAGGGTTGGGGAAGAACTCGCTGTTCTCCATTATAATAAAGTACTTAAACATTATAATGATGTACGCAATAACATGTTTTATATAATTTTTGTTTATTGTGTCTCATATTTTCAACGACAAATAAGGACTCTAACGCGATTTTAATTTACAGACAATAGAGTGTGATGCTAATTATAATGCAAAAATCGTAAGGTTGTTCCATAGCATTTCCAGCAAAATAGCACGTAAGAATTGCGAACTGACAGTAATTCAATATTTGATATTAAATGGTGCTTGTGATGTGACCTGGCTTTTCTTTTACATCTACATGACCTTGGTGGAATTAGATGATAGAGGTATTAGAGGTATTGTAGCTAGATACGGCCCATTAATGTGACGGAATCGATGAAATACATTGTTGAAGGTATGATGAAATTTTATGTCGCCGAAAATGAATATGTTTGTTGAGGTCGGATTTCATTCGCTGTCGCCGAAGTAGTAATGAAACAAGAGTCTTCTCGTGCCTCAGGAATTGTATCTCTGTCATCTCTGTTTTCTATTCCGTTGACGTGGTTCTCAACGCTTTCTTGTTGACAAATATTTGTCAAAGAAGGGTTATAAAAGATTGATATGCGTGAATGAAATAAGAAGTGAGTGATGAGAGGACAAAAGATTCAGCATAAAATAATGAGATAGTATATGTATACCTGATTTGATGTTTGTAGAATTTTTGTAGTTGAATTTAATTTAATTTTAATATAAAATAATAATAAGCGATTATTCGTTGGTGACGCTTACTAAGAACAAATCAGATTCCAGAGCACGATTTCTCACTCTATAAGAATATGTTTGATCTTTTGGCGATGACTTAAACTAGCGGAGGCGTGCGATTTCTCACTTGTCGACAGCTTATGTAAGACCCAAAATGCGTCTGATGATTGCTAGCTGACGTGGTTCCTTTTTATGCGAAATCTCTGGCAAGAAGCTGCTTTTGACGGATTGACTCGCCAGTCGCATTCGACGATGTCTAATCCAAAAAGGCGAGGTTTAAAAGAAGCTTCTGTCATAAAACTTTAGGAAGGTTACACTTGCGACCAATTGGAAAAATTCTCATGATCCATTAAGAAATTTAAGGAAAATTGCTCTATTTTGTTGATAAAAGCATTAGTGGTGAAATGTACGAGTAGCTATAGCAGCAGCCCTACTACACTAAAATCTTAGCATTGCATAAAACAAAAAAGACGCTTTCTAAAAATAGGTTAAACTCATACCCAATGAAATTTGACGAAAGTATCAAGAGAGTGTAAAACTTAAAGGTTTATGATGAGTGAAAAATGCTTTAGGGGTTTTCCCGTAAAAATCGGTTACAGAAAGCCGCAAAGGAAATACATTATGTCTTAAAATAATAAGAAATAAATAATTTTGCTAACGCTTTTTCCATTCTAAACAAACTAACAATAATAATACAAAAAAAAATCATCCGATACGAATACATATATTAATTATAAGATAAATGCTTGCTGCTGGTTTCGAGAAAAGTGTTTATTATTTTTAGAAAACATACAATGAAATCGGCCTATATGTTATTCTAAGCGAGACGGCTTTTTGTTTGACACTTGTTCTTACGGCTGGGTATAGATTTTATTTTAAATGTATTAAAAATCTTTATAATATGAATTTATATCAATTATATTTAGGAACTTAGTTATTTCTAAATTAATTTAATAGTTGGTATATATGCTATTAGTTTGTATCATTAAATTGATTTGATTAATTTATTTATATCACATTAGAGGGTTACTTATTGAATTAATGATAAACTGATATCAAACATATTAATTAAAACGAATTAAATCCCTTATTGAATACGTAATTTTAAATCACCTACAAGTTCCCGAAATGTTCCTTTATAGACTCATCAAGAATGTCAGCCTAAGCTGGGCCCTTAGACTCGAACCGTACAAAATAATACGACCATGAACATGTTTTTCTCAGAACCAGATGCAGCTGCATTTTGTTGAACACGTGAAATTCGCAGAATTACTACGTTCTTTCCAAATGTAATACAATTTTAATGCAATTAGAATATAATTTCTAGACTAAGAAACCCGCTTGCATCTATTTAATTTAATCCCTTATTTTTTCGCTACGTGGCCACATTTTCTTTCTTAGAAATCAAAGAATTACATAAAACATTTTCATTGATGAGTAAATAATTATTTGAAATTAGAACCGAATAAAACAATCCAGTTATTTGCTAACGTTTCGTCATAGACTTGTAAGGCTTTAAAACAGCTTTCAGAAAAATCCAAATCTAGGTCTAAAACTACCAAATAACTTGAATGTCTTCAATTCAAGTAATTAATCATTTATTTATTTATTGTAATTATAATTAATGCATATATTATAGAACGATATTTTTCTATAATATATACATTCGAGAACAAAATTGAATAAATGTCCTACCACGGGCTTAATTTTCTATACTCATTTTTGACAATAATGAATGTGTTGTGGATTATTAGTATCACAATCTTTACATAAAATTCCTTTGTTTAAGTTTGTAAAAGGTTAAATTTTCCAAAAAGTCCTTTAGTAACAACGCGATATTACTTTTTATATTTTTTAAACTTTTTAAACTTTTTAAAGTTTTTATACTTTTGATACTTCTTATACTTTATATACTTTATATACTTTTTATACTTTTTATACTTTTTATACTTTTTATACTTTTTATACTTTTTATACTTTTTATACTTTTTATACTTTTCATACTTTCATACTTTTTATACTTTTTATATTTTTATACTTTTTATACTTTTTTACTTTTTATACTTTTTATCCTTTTTATCCTTTTTATATTTTTTATACTTTTTATACTTTTTATACTTTTTATACTTTTTATACTTTTTATACTTTTTATACTTTTATACTTTTTATACTTTTTATATTTTTTATATTTTTTATACTTTTTATACTTTTTATACTTCTTATGCTTCTTTAAGTTTATCGTTCTCGAAAAACTTGGCAGCACAGTTTATATAAAAGGGTACGCCACAAAAGGTTACAGCACACACATATGTTAATATTGATTTTACAGAAAAGTGTTTCATTTGAAGATGCTACCTTCAGTAGTTTTTGAGATATATCCAAAAGCTTGGCTTATAAGTGGGAAAATTGTGCATCTGGAATGAATAAGGTACAAAAGGACATATGAATATAGAAATGATTGATATCTGAGGAGAAAAAAAGCATGTGAAAGGATAGGGTAGTCGTTGAATGAATGGTACGATAGAATAAAGAATGGAAGAGGCATACATAATAAAGAGAAAGAGAGAATGAAGGATGCACAAAAGCAGGAGATGAAAGAATAAGAAATAGCAAGTATAATAAAAGGTATAAATGGAGAAGAGCTGAGAGGTATGCCTGAGTATTTAAAATCAAGATGTAAGATAAAAGAATGACTGCGAGATTGAGATGTGGAAACAAAAAGAGGCAAAATAGAGGAAAGGATATTGGATGGATGAAAGTAGAAAAATTCGTAAGATTTATGGGGCAAAAAATTAAAAGTATGACCACTGGGTGAAAGAATGTGAAAGAATTGTGTTGAATAGAGATGACAGACAATTAGCAGAGAATTAGAAAGTGTGTTTGGAAAAGGAAGATCGGGGGTGGAAATTATGCGTAGGATTCAAGAAAAGATAAAGAAAAGGAAAGAGTAGATGAGTATGCGACAGATATTAAGTAGCAAACGTGAAAGGGAGTCTGAGTGGTGCGGTATTTTACTAATGAGACTAATTCTTTTACGTGTACATTACAATGTCCCAAAAATTCCGTCTCTTATCGTACATGCGGTTTTTTTGAAAAGCTACAATTATAAATTAAAGTCCGTTCTTTATCAATTCTCAAGAAGTTGGCAAGGTATTGCTCGTTAAACTACACAAAGCTGAATTTTATTAAAATATTTCTTGTTGAAAGTTATTAAAGTATTTCTTGTTTTTAGGTTCATTAAAGATATAAACTTTATATATAGAAAAATATTTTTAATCGACTATTGGAGCTCAGCTGCTATTGTTGTAATAAATTCATTTACCTGGTTTACACACAGGTATTTTAATTAAAGACGTTTAATACATTATGCTTTTATAGAAATAGCAACTTTTTCCGGGGTAGGTAATTATTGGAGGAAGGTAACTATAATTTATCATGCAGATCTATAGGGGTAGATATAAAATTTGGGTCCAGTGTGTGCGGGTTGGCACGAACTATAAAGATCTCTTATCGAGTTAATCAATAAAGGTTGGTAAAGACGAAATTATCTGACACCTTACACATCAGCGTCGATGGCAGAGGCTCGACGTTAAACCATAGAGTCGATGATAAGCCATAATAGGCCGACTATAAATAAGCACAGAGCAAACAACCTTTTATTTCATTCTATAGTTGTGTCGCTATCTATTTACAGTAGTGAAACCTTTGTTCATGGGCCTAAAAACTAATAAAAAAAAATATTGTATAATTAAAACTTTTATTGATCTTAAAACTAATAACTTAAATAGTTAAAAGCAATTAATTTAAGCAAATTACTTTTTTAGTGAAAAGTAATTTCTTTATTTCCATGTGCAAGTACCACTAATGTAATGGGAATAAATTATTTTAGTTTAAATCAAATCACAGAACTCCTAATTCCAAAATATAAAATGTTTATTGATAAAGCGTGAAGCGTTTCAACAAGTAAAACGTTTCGAGGCCCACAATTGCCTCATCATCAGACTACAAAAAATTATTAAACAAAACAGTCTTAATTAAAAAAAATCTATTAAATCTTTATATAAATCTAATGCCTATAGAAATTAATAACCGTTAAAATTATAACAATGACAATTTAGATATAAATTATTTTACAATCTAATAATTAGTTATTGGCAAAAATTGAAATGTTAATCTCTGTAAATAGAACAATAAAGCCAAAAAAATAATTCTTAATTTGAAGAATATTTTGAAATATAGATTATAACACATAATGGTGATAAATCTGATCTTAAATTGAATCCAAACAAATAAAATGAAATTCTCAAAAGTTGTATATACTTTGATAGCACGAAAAATATACATTTTTACAAAATTGAATCTTTTGAAAAAGAAATAATATTAGTGAAACTGACATAAGGTAGAGAACTATGAAAAATTTAGTGTTTAAATCTAATATTTCTTAATTAAATCTACATTGTTAAAATTTATTTGTCTATTTAAAAGTTTGTTAGAATCTATGTTTTTAATAAGGTGAATAAAAAATAAAACATGTTCTGCAAAATATGATTTATCACGGTTATTCAGTCTTATGGCAATCAAATGTTCTTTAAATCTCGTGTGGAACCTTCTATTCGTCATCCCTTGATAAAATTTATCACAGGTATTAGAATCCAAACAATAAGTACCTGTTTGGGCATTTAAAGGTATTTTATCTTTGATGTTCTTAATAGAATTAAAATATTTTTGTTACTGAAACATATTTATATTGAATTTCTTAAATATATAAGGCTAAAACTATTCAAATAAGTAAGAGAATAAAATTTAGAAACTTTTCTTGATTCAGATTTCTTTCTCTCCTAAAAAAACTTTATTTTCTTTGTAACCATTTAACATCGCCAAACCTGTAATTATGTTAACTACTTCAATGAAATCACTAAAGACAATGGAACATTTAATAATCAATGAAGAAGAGAGTGTAATGGAGCATACTTATGAGTATTTGGATGATTCAAATTATATGGTATTAGGTTGTCAGTAAAAGTGTATTTCCTATAAATTTTGAATCTAGTCTTATCAATATCATGATGTAATTCAGTATCTAAGAAAGGAATTATATCATTGGTTGGAAATTCATGTGTAAATTGATGTTCTTATTAAAAGTATTAAAATAATCTTTAATCAGTCTCATTACCTTCAATAATACACAGTATATTGTCGAGCTTATTTTTGGTGCGACATGGAATTAGGCTCGTTTTCACAAAACTTTGTTGGTTGCAAAAACTACAGAATTGTTTCGGAATTACAAAATATTCTAAAACACTTTAGTTTAAGTGCTGGTAGAGCAAAAATAATTTTATTAATCGAGCTTTTATTTTGTGGGCATAGTTATGCAGAAATAAGTTTTTCTCTTAAGATTTATTTAAGGAAAAAAATGATCAGCCGCTGTACCTACAGTCTGTTAATATGAGACCCTTGTCCATTTGAAACTGCTAAGCAACTTGAAGGAAGCATGTTTGGTCCCGCACAAACAAAGCACACAGAATAAAAATAAACCCAATAAACGAATGAAACTTTCAATCTGTTTAAAAATTCTATTATCAATCAATAAATTATTAGTACAATGACTTAATATAAGTTCGATAAATAATGGTTAGATATATCATAAATATTTTAAAATAAATTCACAATTCTATTCTAATAAAAGATGACGAAGAACAAAACGTTTGGTTACTTTTAATGATTTATTCGCAATGATCCCAGCATTATTTTAAGCAGTTCGTTTCATGATTATAAGTACAACACAATTATTACTCAAGATTGCCTTACTAAATAAATATCTATTGTGCAATAATCAAAATCTAACTAGAACAGATTATTTCTATTCTTTAAACGAAGTTAATATTTACTACATACATTATTAAATTAAATTATTTATTACTGATTGATTGCGATTAATAAGTACTGGACATCAGAGTCGCTAAGCGTATTTAAGAAGCTTGGAGTATTTTAGATTTTTATCTTAAAACTGAAAACAGGGCTGCCAAGAATTAATGGGACTTTGTCTTATATATCTTTTTGAAGGCCCTCAATTGCTTGCCTCTAGGAGCCTAGAAAACGAGGCAAGTGTCCCTACTTGCTACAGCTTCGGCTGTCACGCAGTACCTCATTCTCTAACTTGTTAACGGTATATTGCTCTCTTGCTGTAAAGTCTAGAATTTTCTTAGAAAAATGGACTTGTAGCGAAATTGTTTCAACCAACAACAGGGATAGGCAAGAACCTATGTCTAAACCCTCAACCTGTTTATATAAAATACTATTAAAAGAAAAGAAATTTTGGTTCAAACAAATTTTAATCAAATAGGAAAGACTTACAGCTTCTTCGTCAGACACATATAAAGAAAGCAAATGTTGATTAAGGTTATTATCCAACCATTTAGAAATGTTATATGTTAGAGAGTTGACATAACTTATAATAAGTCTCATAGGAATTTGAAGATTATTAATGTCTAGTAGAAACTAGTTTGTGCAACTTAGGTAAACAATATAATAAAGGAGTTGAATAATTGTTATTGATTTTAAACTTAATATCTTAAAGAAATCTGGTTTCTTTTCGCCATTCAACTTGATAAATCAATTGACGTGAGTAACCATACTACCTTACTTTACTTCGTGAGGTATAGTGAAGATAACGATTTAAGGGAAGAGCTTCTCTGTTGTCATGATTTTCCTGGACGAACCACTAGTTCAGAAATATTTGAGACACTTGTCAGTATTTTAAGGCAAAGAGGTTAGTCTGGAAGAAATGAGTTGGTGTGTGCGGACGGTGCTGAGAGCATGACAAGCCGACGTGTTACTGATCGAGTTATAAACTCGAGACTGTTCGCGATGCGAGAGTATGGACTCAAATCACCAACATCTCCTACTCCACGCAAAACTTAGATGGTTATCAAGAGGTAAATATCTTACACGCCTCTTCGAACTGAGAGAAGAAGTGAATCTTCGAGAGCGGAAATCTGTCTAATAGAGCCTATATTTCATAATGAATGGATGGCGATACTCGCATATCTTGCAGACATATTTGACCTTCTAAATGAAACTTAACATTTCATTTCAAGGTTCTTGGACAAATATTTTTAAACTAAGAAATAAAATTAATGCTGGCTGGCTAAAAAAAAACTGGCTTTCTGGGATAGTTGCACACAAAAGAAAGATAAAGAAGAAGATCAAGAAAAAATATAGGAATGTTTCCACTTCTGGAAGATATTTTAAAGTCTGCTGATATCAACGAGAAAATTATATTCAACACCATAAGTCAATATTTAATAGCGTTAGTTAAAAACTTTAATAAGTATTTCCCTGAAGATGAAAATTCACGTAGAGGTAACCTCGGGATTAATAATTCTTTTCTGGAAGATATAAAATCATGTGCACTTAGTCCTTATCAAAAATAAAAGCTGATTGAAATGGCTTCGGGTCTCACTCTGGGGTCCAGACATAAAACGCTATCATTACCCCAATTTTGGATATCTCTCGATAAAGAATAACCAACTCAGAGTTATGAAGCTACCAAATTATAACTCGTTTGTCCGACTTCCTATTTGTGAAAAGACAGCGTGATAAGAAAATTACGTTTAGAACGAGTTAAGTCAAGGTTTAGGCGACTGGGCGGCTTCGGCAGAATCCGTGATCGCCTACTTCTAACTCACTATTGGTACCTACAATATATCCAAAAATAATAGATACTCGATCTTTTGCAAGGAAACACGAATAACTTAACTGGACTGTAATATTTCTTATTCGCTACCACACTTTTATCTGTATTAATATATCTCTTTATTCTAGATCATTAAAGAGTATGCATAGAATTACAATTATAGGTAATGTTCTCTTCAATATAATTGTTCCAAGTTTTTGTGGAACATTAATAAAAGAAAAGGTAAATATGATGTGTAATTGGAGAATTTGCATATTTGATTAAAATATATTTAGCTACAATGTAATCTTGAAAGATTTTAGTACTGCTCACATTTCGTTTTCATGGTTTCAGTTGTTTAATATTCAGGACACACTTTTTGGTTCTTTATGGTGGATTAAGTCATCCATTGGCATCCAAAAAAAAATAATTTTGATATTGCAACGGAATTTTAATGCGGAAGTTTTAAACATTGGAGGCATTTATTCACTTGATCTTGGAGTTATTGTTGTTGTAAGTATTTTCAAATTGATAATATTGGGATAAAAATAAACATGTTAACCACAATAATAAAGTATCCATTAAACCAAACTATATACGAGGATGGTTTGACATAAATCTAGTCGTCAATAGATGGCGTTACGTGACAAAGAACACGATATTGGTTTTAACACCTGCCATCTGTCATCTGACATGATGTCTGTCAAAATTTGAAGTAAAACGAATATTTACTTTGGTTTTTACAGCCGTAGCAAGCAAGCAACTTTTGTGTATTATGAAAAAATGGAAAAAGTCGAATATCATTCAGTGATTAAGATACGTCATAAGAAAGGGAAAAAAACAGAACAGAAAAATGCAGAAATCAAAGCCAAACTGGATGCTGTTTATGACGAGTCTGCACCGTCGCTAACAACAGTTAAGTTTTGGAAAGCTATATTTGTCCGTAGTCATACGAATGTTTTTGATGATGACCATCCAGGACCCTCAAATATTGTCACTACTCCAGGAATAGTCAACAAAATTCATGATATGATTATGGCAAACCGTTGAGTCAAAATCCGCGAGCTAGCAGAAGTTGCAAACATATCAACTGAGCATGTGCACTCCATCAGACACAAACATTTTGGTATGAAAAAGCTATCCGCGTGTTGGATACCGCGTGTGCTCACTATCGACCAAAAAAGCACACGTCTGACGGATTCGGAAAAGTTGTTGGCGAAGATGATACGTGATCCGAAGGATTTTTTTCGTCGATACATCACTGCTGAAGAAACGTGGGTCCATTACTAGACATGGGAGACGAAGAAAGAGTCAAAGCAGTGGAGAAAAGCGGCGAAGGTTCACCGAAGAAGACAAAGACAACCTGACTGGCCGGTAAGGTGACTGTTGTTTGGGATGCGAAATACATTATTCTTATTGATTTCTTGGAAAAGGGTAAAATCATAATTGGCGATTACTACCCGGCATTATTAGACCATTTCGCAAAAATGTTCTCTTCCATCATGACAACGCGTCTGCTCACAGAGCGTCCGTTGTGCAAGCAAAATTGAACCAATTGATCCACCGTATCCCATCAGATCTAGCCCCTTGCGACGTTTTCCTTTTCCCAAACCCAAAAAACTGGTTCGGAGGACGCCGTTTTGCAACAAACGATGAAGTGATGACCAAAACTTCACAATATGTTGAAAAGCTGGAGCAAAATTGCTTTCGGAAGAGATGAAGATGTTGGAAAGTCATCTTGAAAAGTGTATTGCATTAAAAGGGGACTATGTTTAAAAATACATGTTAAAAGAAACAAAAATTTGCGTTTTCTTACTTAGGCTGGATTTCCGTCAAACCACCCTCGTATACACCAAAATGTATATATAGATACTTTTAACTAAATCTCCAACAATTACTATCATATCAAAATTCATATTTTGATATGAACATATTGAGCGCACGGAGAACATATTTGCGATTGAGTTATCATTAATACATGTAGTAAAAGTTAGCTAATGTTATTCGATTATCCCACTGTTCTTCTTCTCCTTGGCCTATCATTATCCAGAATCATTGAACTAATATGGTCTCTGCATGATGTCATATCAACTTCTCAATATCTCTTTGTAGTGAATCTGCCTTGAGACTGATACCCTCACAATTTGCTTCTAAACGAAATATTTACTATTCTCCGTCGAAGTACTGTTACGTTCCTAATCTAAATTATTGTTGAATAACTAAAGCTGGGTTTTATTTATCTTTGTCTATATATTGTAAATAGATGTTTATTTGATTAAAATTTGATGAGAATATTCATTGTCGTTACCATTCACTTATAAATCACCACGCTTTATTGCAAATGAGGGTTTAATTACATTTATATCTGTTTAGAACACCAGTTAGATTCAAATCGGCTGCACGAGACATACAGGAAGCGCAGGGGATACTGATTAGGTGCGGTAGACACTGGGCACAAATTTTGTGTCATTGATCTTTTTCAGAGGTCCAGAAAATAATCAACATTTATATGTAGCATCTTCTTCGTCCTCAGCCTCTCATCGTTGACACCTGGACATAGGCCTCTTCTATTCTTTTCCATACCCATCTGTGAGATGTTGTCGATAGCCACTTCTTTCTTGCTGCCTTCTGACTATCATTCATCCATTTCAGATGCGGTCTTTCCACGCTCCTGTTTGTAGTCCTGAGTCTCCATTGGACGCCCACCTAGTCTTATCCTGTCTTGTGACATGTCCTGCCCAACGTCATTTCAGGTTAGCAATCCGGCCTATTACATCCGTCACCCTAGTGCGTCTTCGGATCTCTTCGTTTTACACTCAATTCCGCATGCTGATTCCCTGCATCGCCCTTTCCATCGCTCTCTGGCTCACTCGAAGTCTGTTGGTACTATTTTGTGTGAGAGTTTTGTATTCCAGGCCGTAAATTGCTACCGGTAGCACACATGACTCGGATACCTTTCACATTTGACTTGGAAAGCCGCTCACGCAAATCTCACTCACCTAGTTACTTCCACCGTCCGGTTTTCTTTCCTTAGGTTGATGTTATGACCGAGGTATAGATTGTGAACAACCACTGTCTGAGTTTTTGTTTAATCGTACATTGGATTGTGTCAGAGCTTAAAATGTTTGTCTTCTGCATGTTCATCCTAAGGCCCACCTTTATTGAATCCCCTCTAGTTATTCAAGGATGTTCGTCAGCTCTTCGGACCTGCTATTTATGTGGACGATATCTTCGGAGAATCTTAGATGGTTCAGGTATATGACGTCGTATGGTTATGTCCTTTTCTTCCCATTTGAGAGCTTTGAAAACATCCTCTAGAGCCAGGGTGAACAATTTAGCAGAGATTGTATCTCCTTGACGAACCCTTTTCTCGATTGAGATCCTCTATGTAATTATGTCATCTTCTATTTTGACTTGGAATGTAGCATTCTCGTAGATGTGCTGAATGAGATCGGAGTATCCAGTCAATTTTTGCCTTGTCCGTTACTGCCAATACTGCCCATGCTTCAATTGAATCAAAGGTCTTTTGGTGAAGAATGTGTAGTCCATAAAACCCAGGTATAAAGGGTTGTTATATTCCGTTATCTTCTCGATCAGTATATCTGCGATCTGGAGATATACCATGGTGCCAAAGCTTCTTGAGAATCCCGCTTGTTCAGCTGGTTGGTAGAAATAAAATTATGTAGCATAGACTTATTTAAATACAAGAGTGTACCCATCTTTAGACATAACATCTAAGTGTTTGTTTACATTCACGGCCGTGATATACGAAGATCAAATCTAGTTCCTTTGTCAAAATTCAAATCGGGGATTCCCCCAAAGCACGAACTGGAAATGCCCTCTCAGCCGCCATCTTGGATTTTCAAATGATAGCTATCTTGTTTGATAGAGCCCTTGTTTGATAATACTTGTTTGATAGCCCCAAACTTGTTTGATAGACCAAACAAGTATCTTGATAGACTTGTTTGATAGACCCCACAAATGTCATCATGACGTTTTAGAACGAGTTGAGTTTTGGTCACTAAAATCACAAAAAAAAAATTGTCAAACTTCAATTATTGGAATACGTGAAATTTCTACAATTAGCGCATCGTTTATACTTAGCTGTATAGTACAATTGCATTAGTTATGTTGGATTAATTAGCACTTTTAAAATTTTCTAAAATTAAACTCGTTATTTCTAAAATTATTTACTTAATAAACGAACAAATTATTTTTACATTAACTAGATTTGAACAATTTTGCATGAAATTTCTTCAGTAATTGAAAACAGATTGATATTTAAAAAAAAACTCAATTTTAGAGCTTGAGAATGTTTTCTTCAATATTTTTATTGCTGATGAAATTCTATGAACCGAGTTAAATTAAATATGTTTTAAATATATAAAATGGCTGGAAAAATATAATTACGGTTTGCCTGGATTTTACGTCGTACAATAAAAAAGTTTTGTAGTAATACATTAATGTCTTTATTCTTAATTAAATAAAAGTGCATATAAAATCTATTTAATATGTTGTTTTGTTTACAGATACCTTGATCACCTTGAAAAGTACATAATATGTTTGCATCATACTATGGAAGTTATTTATTATATTTTATATTAGTAAAGTGCAAGTGGTGGCGGAAAGTATGTGGAGTGTATGAGAAGAGAAGTTTGGTGAATCTGTCAGCATGGGAATGATGATCTTAAAAGTATGCTTGACAAATATATCTAATGATTTATGGTGCGGAAGTATAGACAGTGAAAAAAAGAGAGGAAATAGAAAAAGTACAAATGGGAGTAGACAGGTTTTTACACTTCGGAAATTGGGTAAATAGATTAAGAAAATGATTAAATATGATAGGAAAGTGATGATGAATGAGGATGCGAGATTGGCAAAAAAGTGTATTTGCTTGCTATGATGGAGAAATCTAGTAAGAAATGATCTCATTATTAAGAAAGAAATAAAAATATGAAAGGATGGAATGGTCGTTGAAGGTATGGATGAAAGAATGAGAAATGGAGGAGTAACTGTAAAGGATGTTGAAAGAATAATTAAGTATGTGGAATGTAGGTGTAACAAAAAGTATAAATGGCTGGCGATAGATGATATAATGCCCAAATATTTAACGGGTGATATGAGTATGAAAGAAAAAAGAATTATAGCTAGATTTAGATGGGGGAACGAGGAGAGGAGCAGTAGGTATTGGGAGAATGAAAATGAAAGGAAATATACATTATGTAGAGACGGGGAAGAGTTATGGAACCATTCATTGGGTCAATGAATGTGAGGGAGCGGAGTGGAATGAAAACACTCCAAAGACTATATCCTAAGTGGAATATATGCATGTGTGCTGATAGAAAAGGGAAAAAAATTAATAAAAAGTAGGTATAATATAGACATGAGGGGTTAGAAAGAGAGAAATTGGGAAAAAGGAGTAAGATAAAAACGAAAATATTGTCACACCCCGTACTAGGGGGTAGTAAATGGGGGTTTACTGGATAGAGATAAATATTTAAATTGAAAAATGTACTCGGGAAAAAGAAATGAAAGATTATTTTACAGTAGCTAGATTTAATTAAAATATTTAGTTAAGAATGTCTATAGATAATAATAATAATATTAATAATTTATGTCTTTATTATAATAATTAATCAGAAATATTACAATCAAAAAGAGAATATTAAATAACAGTTTATTTATAATTATTAAAAGCAGGTGCGTGTTCAGGCAATGTAAGTTATCCTATCCTAATATTCTACACGAACCTGCCATGAACCAAAATATAAAT